>JABUQX010041490.1:50000-52619 GCA_015478945.1 Trachelipus rathkii | reverse complement strand
TAAGTAAATTGTGTGTGGTGTAAGTAAATCTGTGTGTGTGTGTGTGTAAGTTGTAAATGTAAGTTAAATCTTGTGGAGTGTAAGTAAATCTGTAGTGAGTGTAAGTAACTGCGTGTGTCAAGTAATATCTGTGTTGTGAGTGTTAAGTAAAATCTTGTGTGTGAGTGTGTTGTTGGGTGGTGTGCTGTTGTGTGTAAAGTGTAAATTGTAAGTTCTATTGCTAAATGTAAGTGTCATAGTGAATGCGTCGTGTATAAGTGTCATAGTGAATGTGTGTATAAGTGTAAGTGTGTGTGTGTGATGGTGTGTGTGTGTGTTGTTGTGTTGGTGTGTGTGTGTGACCGCGTGTGTCATAAGTGTAATTGTAAGTTGTCTATGGGTAAATGTAAAGTGGCATGGTGAATTGTGTGTCATAAGTGCATAGTGAATGTGTGATTAAGTGTCATATGCTGAATGTGTGTTCTAATAATAATAACAATAGGCATGAAGTATAACAAAGATAATAATAAAAATAAAAATAAAATAATAATAATTAAATAAAAATAATAATAAATAAAGAAAAAGAATATAAAATTAAATAAAAGTATTAAAACAAAATAAAAAACATAATGTTAATAAATATATGAGTTAAACAGTAAAACATATGAGATAAAACAGTAAAGCAAGAAGTCTAAAGCAGTAAAGCAGAAAGTTAAAGCCAGTAAAGCAGAAAGTTAACAGTAAAGCAGTTAAAACAACGCAATACTAATCCCCTAGTGATGGTAACACCTCTATTTGATTTACTGATTACTGCTTAAGGTATTAAGTATGTGAGTTAAAGCAGTAAAGCAGAAAGTTAAAGCAGTAAAGCAGAAAGTTAAAGCAGTAAAGCAGTAAAACAAAAGCATACTAATCCCTTAGGTTTTAGGTAACCTCTAGGATTTACTGATTTACTGCGTTAAGGTATGTAATGTTAATAAATAATGTGAGTTTAAAACAGTAAAACAGTGAGTTAAAGCAGTAAAGCAGAAGTTAAAGCAGTAAAACAGGAGGTTAAAGCAGTAAAGCAGTAAAACAAAAGCATACTAATCCCTTAGGTGTTAGTGAAAAGGGCTATTTGATTTACTGATTTACTGTTTTAAGATGTAAATGTTAATGTTTTAATAAAATTTCGTACAGATTGTAGTAAAAATAAAATGTTTATACATCAGACACTCTGGTTTTTTCTTCTTACATACAATTTTTAAAAATTTATAAATTAAAAAGTATTAAGTAAAATATAAAAGATGTCTGTATGTAATGAGTTACAGTTTTTAGGTTCGCGAAAATGTTTTTAATAAAAATGTTTAAGTATGAAATAAAAATGAATGACTCATAGTTTATTTGAAAAGAAATTCTTTGAAAGTTTAAAGTATGAAATATAAAATGAAATGACTCGTAGTATATATATTTTTCATTCACGCGGGAATATTGCGCCTGCGGCGCACGCGTGAGGGCGGGAACGCGGGAAATATTGCGCCTGCGGTGGACGACGACGCGGCGGTCGCACCTGCTGCGTGCGGGTTCGTGGGACGGTTCATGCGGAGAGATGGCATGCGGCGACCTGATGTAAATACGTTATGAAAATAGGGGAAGACATTGAATATTAACTATGTTCTTTGATTAGGTAGAGATGAGCCAGATCAAAGAATGATTTCATCAAAGATGAATCATAAATAGACGGTATCAAAGATGACGTCATCAATAGATGAACCTTCAAAGTGAGGCATCAAAAGTTGAAGCATTCAAAATATTGTCAAGTGTTGAGTGTAAACGTAAGTGTATCTGTTGCGGGGTTAGTGTAAGTGTATAGTTGGCTTTAACTGTAAGTTGTCTATGGAAAGTGTAAGCGCTTATAAGTTCATAGTGTGTATAAGTGGATAGGGAATGTGTGTAAGTGTTCATAGGTATGTTGGTGCTAGGCGTGGTGTGCAAGTAATATATATATATATATATATATATATATTATATATATATATATAAATATATATATATATATATATATATATATTATAATATATATATATAAGTATATATATATAATATATATATATAATATATATAATATATATATATATATATATATATATATATACTATATATAATTATGATATATATAGTACACTTTATATATATATAGTATATTATATATATATTATAAATGATAGAAAAAGACTAACTCATGTAGGAAGCATCCTAGCAACTTGTAATAAACACCAATCGAATCCTCATACCTTATAACTTAGGGGAGACACCCATATTAGGTCTATTCGGGGCTTCAGGGGCGGTAAAAGGCTTGAAAAAAGTGGCACTCAGGTGGCACTAGTGGCACTCACTTGGCACTATGTGGCACTCACTTGCACTCACTTGTCACTCATTGCCACTCACTTGGCACTCACCTTGGCACTCACCTGGCACTCATCTAATACCCATAGAACACTAATAGAACATCCCTAGATACTTCTTACGGTGATTTGGAACCATCAAAGCCATCAATTTAGCGTGGGTCAAATTGACCCATGGTATATGCAGGTCAAGGCTGAAATATCATGGTCAAACAGTTAAGACATCAAAAAAGGGCTAAGTCCTAAAGGAAGGGAC
>JABUQX010041490.1:40000-45000 GCA_015478945.1 Trachelipus rathkii | reverse complement strand
TAATTTCTGCCTGTTAATGACATTTTTATTTCAAGCCCAGAAAGTTTTCGTAAAATATTTTTCATTGGGATCCATACCCGATCGCAATCTGACATCTTGAATGAAGTTCTGGGTCCGGAAGGATGATAAAAATATATGTAAACATCATCGTTCTCCACACTTATTTCTTTTACCTTTCCAATCCACCATTGGTCATCATATACGCAAGCTACTGTGTCATTTATCTCTACACTTAATGAAACAATTTTGCTGACACAGTGGTCTTCGTAAACGTCAGTTTTTGAGGTTGGAGTGGAAAGAATTTTTGAAAGTTTCTTGTTCCCTTAATTCTCAAACAATTTTCATATCTCGTTTTAAGTCTTTCAATGTGTTCATGAATTTCTTCTTCTTTTACGAGAAAATAAGTTATTCCTCTTATTTTCTCTTTGCAGAATGAATATATTTGGTCAATATTAAGAATTTGGTGTGTTGTTGTTCTTTGTAAACTGACTTTGCTTAATTCGCGCTTTGTTGTTCCTCCAACCCCATCACAGGCATTTTTCCCGTGGCAAGATGCAAAGAAATGCCATTCAGCTTTTAATGCGAAATCTTTTTGGTGATGGCAAATGTTAACAAAATTTTTTTATTCTTATACTGGCTACCACTTCCATCTGAAAAATATACTAGCTTTTAAACTTTAGGCAAATTATGTTTAATATATTTTACTACATATGTTTGGAAGACGTGAACAACTGATGTGTTGTGCTCTAAGTAGTTACTTAAAGCACAAAGAGAGTGACTTCTTAATTTACTATTTTTCATCTCTAAAATATAGAACATATGGGAGTAAAGTTGCTTGGTCATTGACCCAATGATACCTTTGAAATTCGTCTTGGACTACGTACGTGTAGTTCTCAGCAAAATCAGCCAAGATTATGCATTCATTTTCAGAAAGTTTTTCTTTCTTTTCTTTCAAAAATTTCGATTGAATTTTAGAAATATAATGGTGACTTTTGAGATTTGCCAAATTTTCAAACATTGAAAATATTGATGAAATAATATATATTATATATAAATATTATATATATAGATATATATATTAATTATATAATATATTATATATTATATATATATATATATATATATATAATATATATATATATATATAATTTTAATATATTAATATATATATAATATAAATATATAATATATATATTATTATAATATTATATATATATATATATATATATATATATATATATATATATATATATATATATATTATAGTATATATATATATAGATATAATATATATATATTAGATATTATATATATAATATAATATATATATATATATGATATATATAATATTATATCAACTTTTTAAAATTATTGAGTTAGCTTTTGTCATTACAGAGATATAATGGGTACATTCTGGTAGTTATATTACCTTAAACTAAATTTTTCAACATTTTGTGTTCATTTCTCCTTGATGCGCACACTATTTCATTTGTCTATGTATTGTTTTGAACTATAATAACTATAATAATAACTATCATAACACAACTTAAAAAAAAAAAATTTTTTGGGCATTTTTGAATGGCTGTATTTCTTAAAACAAGCAAATACCAAAGTCAATATTGCAGGTGAAGGAACATCTATGGTAGTAGTATAATGTGTTGTGAAAATTTCAGATTTTTAGCACTTACCCCATCAGAGATATTTAGGTTCAAAGTTACCGATTTTCCGAAAAATTGATTTTTGGACACCCTGTAAATTTTTTTTAAAAATATTTACCAAACTTCAAATAAGATTTAAGTTAAACCCTACTTTAGTATGTATCATCACACAAAATTTTATATCGTTAAATTATTTCCTTCTTTTAATAATACACCCACGAAAATGAAAATTTCTTCGATTTTTAACACAATTTTTCGGATTCATTTTCATGGTGAAATATTATTTTCCCAAAAAAACAAACAGGAAAGCCCAATGTACCTTGTAAAGTATCCCTAACAAATCACTCTCAATGAAATTGGTATAAGAATTACCAATTTGGAGATATGACTTAAAATGTTACCTCTATTAAGTGATAAATTTTGCTCCACCTGGTCAAACATTTTGGCTCACCCTGTTACAACCAGAGTAAAATCTACAAAAACGAATGGTGGTTTTGAACTTTCCAGGGATAACATTAACGCCATGCAAAATATAAAAGTTTTCAAAATATCGAGCGGCCATCAGCGGTACGGAAAAAATGGATAGACCCTATATATATATATATACTATATATTATATATGATAATATATATATTATATATATATATATATTAATAATATATATATAATATATATATATATATATATATATATAATATATATATTATATTATATATTATATATATATATATATATATATATATAATATATATATATATATATATTATATACTATAACAGGTACTTGAGGGAGCTACTGTAAACCTTCTGCAAGCAGTAATGTAGCAGAACCCCCTGGGCCTCCTATGCAAGGCCCATACTCCCAAGGGAGAGAGGATTTTAGACAGCATTTGGTTGAATATTTAGTAGGTGATGGACCTTCAACAGATTATGCCGTAGTGTGCAAGCAGTGCGAAAGCCACAATGGATGGCTTTAAAGAAGAATTTCCTATATAGGTACCAATTAGTAAATATATATATATGTATTATAATATATATATATATATATATATCTATATATATATATTATATAATAATATATATATATATATTATATATATTATATTATATATATATATATAATATATATATTTATATATTATTAATTATTATTATTATTATTATTATTATTATTATTATTATTAATTATTATTATTGATTTCCTCCAAATATCCCATAGATGGGGTGCACGGTGTGTAGCATACCACCGAACAAAAGTAGTAGAAAACAATGGCGCAGTCGAAAAGAATCCCCCCCCCCTTGACCATCCCCCTTTATCCTCCTTAAGGGAGATGATACTACTCTATCGTCCTCCAATCCAAATATAATCCGATTCACTCCCAGGGCTTCACAAGACACTGATGGACAATCACTGTGGTATCTCGTCAAGGTAGGGTTTATCCCTGGCAAACCCATAATCATTACCCCCTCACAAAACCCTGCCATCCACTCCTATTATGCACTTTCTTCGTCGCTTCTGCCAACTCACGTTCCTCTCCTTCAGGCATTCCTTAATTGACTCAATCTATTTTCTCTTCGGTCTCCCAGCTGGTCAATTCCCAGCACACACTCCACTATACATCTGCTTAACAAACCGATTATCATCCATCCTTTCCATATGACCAAACCATCTCAATTTGCTTGCTCTCTTTTATTTTCTCTCATTTACGCCTTTCTTTACACCACACAACTCCCTAATTCATACATTCCTCATTTATCAACTCTTCTCATATCTAACACGCCCCTAAGTTGTCCAATCTGAAACACTTTCACCTTAAGATCTCACACTTCTTGTTTCCCAGACCATAGTCTACACTACAAAATATGCCATACATTAATCAGACACTTGTTCCAGTTGCTCACCATCTAACATAACTTCACACCACAGACTCCCCTCACTCACTATCATAGTCTTACTCTTATCTACATTTACTTTCAAACCCTCCTTTTACACACCCAGATCCTCTACATCCTCTCAAACTCTCTTTAATTAGCCAAAAAAACCAGATCATCCGCTACAATAAGGTAAGGGGGGGGGCCCACCCCTCCCAAACTTTCTTTTTTTCTTTTTCCCCCAAATTGCCATTTTTTGTGCAAACTAACACCTTCCCATCGCCACCCTACCTCTTATTCTTTCATAACCCCGACATAGGTAAATTTAAATAGACCAATGAACATAACACATCTATGCTTCACTGGTGCATGTTAATACTTAAACCAATCACTTTTAACTCCATTTTTTCTTACACACTTCACTATCATCATACATACTTTCGAAACCATTCAGAAGCCTACCACCAACATTGCCATTAAGATGGTTTCTCTATTAATCCTTTTATACGCCTGTTGCCAAATCCATAAAACCTAAGTACAATTTATTTTTACTCTTCTTTTCTGAATCAATTTGGTTTTTGTTCGTGTAAAAATTTATCCAACATTCCTCTACAACTTCAAATGCCCCTTCGTTCTGCACCAATCTAGTCCCTTCATTCACTTGACGTATTTTTCAACAAATACAGCATATATCTTGACTACACACTTAGTAAAGTATTCCTCATTAAGTTCCTACAGTCCATTACCCTATATAAGGTTACTATTACGCTCTCTCCAATTCTTAGGAACTTATACAGGTCATATACATTTTGTGGCATTTCCAATTACCACGAAACGCAATTCCCGCTCGTTCTTGACCTTAGCTTTGACCATAATTCCATCTATCCCCTGATCATTGATCATTTTCAATCTCTGGGTTTAAAAACCTGTGGATACGCCTTTCCCAAATACCTATTCCTTCTTGCCACCATCAACCCACGCACATTCACTATCACCTCTTCATTACTCCCAATGTTATGCAGATTTTCGAAGTGTTCCTTCAACACTTCTCGCATCCATTTCATCAGTTCCGAAAGCAGCATCCCTATATTATTTCTAAGCAGGATTCCCTTTTCTCATTTCTTAACCTTTCGCTCTTCCTTCCAGAATATCTTTCAATTCCCTTGCAAGTCCCCCATTCTTCCCCCTTCCAAACTGTTCATTTAATTCATTTTTATTCTTATGTATGCATCTTTTAGTCTTCCATTTTTCCTCCTTATATAATTCCAAACACCTTTTGAGACCTCATCATTGGAATTTAGTACATTCAACCACGCTTCTTTTTTTACTTTTAACCACTTGCATTACCCCTTCATTCCACCACTCACTATTAACATTCCTACTTCCTACTGTAGCACATCCACATAACTTCTCTTGCATACTAACAACACTTTCCTTTATTTACTCCAGATTTGTTCAGTTTCAACTTAT
>JABUQX010041490.1:35000-37500 GCA_015478945.1 Trachelipus rathkii | reverse complement strand
ACCTTCTTTTGTACTGCTACTACTATTATTCGCTTCTACCTTCAATTTATTTTCTATTTCTTCAAAGCATCCATTCTTCTACTCAGTTGTGCTTATTTCATTAGAAAATAAAGTCATTTGTTATCTTGGTGTCTACTATTTTGTGCAGCATTTAAACAATATCTTGTTTTAATATATGTCTATTGATCTTTTCTTTTCCTTTTTCATAAATCAAACTCTAATTGCCTTCTTCAGCTTCTTCTTTATTCTCTACTGTCATCCTCAGAGTTTGAGAGAGATATCTGAGAGCTCAAATATATGGAGAATAATTGATGATATATTGATTTTAGCCTTATAGTTTCCGTAAACATGAGAAATGGTTGCAAAACTCTTAGAATTTTTTCAATATTTTGCCATTTATAGCAGTCAATCTAAATGATGATTTTCTAATAATATAAACCTTGCAGAGGTCTATTTCAAACTTTTCAATGTCTTTCTAGAATCAATCTTCTATTTTTTCCACCTTTTGTATTAACATCTTGAATTGGCATAAATGGGCTTGCAGATGGTGTCCAAGTCTCTTTGTATTCTTTGAAGTTCATTACAGCTTAAAAATGAATGATTGAAATGTGTACAAATATTCATACATTTCTTTATTAAATCACACTGCTCTTTGAGAAAATAAGGCATCTTTATTAATAAATTGGAGTTTATGAATAAAACAAGATAAACTTGCTATAAAATAAGAAAACCTTGTGGTATCCTGTAATCATTCAGAAGTTTCATGTTAGTATGCTCCATCTCGAAGATTCAACATGATAATTGTTAGGAGATTTCCCAAATTATCATCGTGTAATTTCAAAACTCATAGTGATTTTAATTCCAGAATGAAAACCTGGGTATATTGCAATGGAGTACACAGTTCATTTTTTTCAAACTCGCTGGTAAGCCAGAGTTGCAGTTAAAGAAATAAATGACTCGTCTTGGAATTATTTAGCTCTCGTATATGATCTGCAGCCAAAGGATATCTTGATCAGCTTAGATAACTTCTCGATAATTGCCGCATCTTCAATTTCCTGTATGAAGTTGCGTATCATTTTCTCTACAAATTATGTTTATAATAGAATAAATATTTTGCTTGAAGATGAGGCAATAAGTTCTATGAATACTTTCTCTTCTTGTGACTGTGAATGACTGTTATAACTCATTGCTGAATAAAAATTCAATTATTTCTGTATTGGGTCATTGATATGACCAAATCTTTTTGGGGAAAAACTCATCTTCAAAACCACGTACATTTCGAAGGCTTGGACTTTGCCTTCTTGGGTTTCCCCTATTATAGAAAATAACAAGACTCTCCACTTTTACATTAAAATTTTTGGACTTCCAGTATAATTCTCTTTGATGATGATTTTCCATATGTTCATAAAGTGGCGTTGTTCTAAATATAAAATTTTATGTTGAAATATATCAAACTTTTTTCTATTTTACATTTCTTTATAGTAAAATGAAAAGTTCATAAGAAATTCCTGTTCCGGCCGGAATTCCGGCCGGAATTTTTTTTGTGATTCCGGCTAATTCCGGTTCCGGCCGGAACTGAAATTTCAGTTCGTACACCTCTAATTATATATATATATATTAAATATAATAATATATAATATATATATATATATATATATATATAATATATATAAATATATATATATATTTATATAATATATATATATAATATATATATATAGTCTCGGTGGCGCAGTGGGCGCTGAGTGGTGCGTTTGCACGCTCAGGGTCGTGAGTTCGAGTCCTCGTCAAACGGGATTTGTACTTTCGATTAGTCACCAGGACGGACACGAAAAATTGCCGTTTGTAGGAGATTTTCTGTAATTCATTACAGTTTACGGCATAGTGTATTAATACACTAATCTCAATATCCTCACCTCACTCATCCATAGCCAACACATACAACGGTACAACCTTTAATACACATACAGACACCTACATTCCTATTCGCCTCACGCACAGTAGGTCTGTGAGTCCAGAGCCTAGCCATGCCCACTGATGGCTGTGGAATATCTTGACTTGGTTCAGACTGAGGCTAGGGTTACTATCACCCTGATAACTGTGCACCTTTCCACTTTGTATGGGAACACACTAGGTTCAGGAAAAAAAAACAATAAAAAATAATAAACCTTTCCACTCGATTAACGTGAAAAATTAGGTAAAATAAAATAAATATATATAATAATATATTATATATAATATTAAAATAAATATATATAAAATAAATATATATATATATATATATATAAATATAATAAAAAAATATAATATAAATATATAAGATATATATATATATAAAATAATAAAAATATAAATATATAAAAAATTATATAGTATATATCTTTCATTTACCTTCCTTTGCCCCAAGATTGGGGGTAAGGTGCTGTACAAGCATCGGAAAAGAAAAGCAGTAGGAGAACACATGACAAACGTCGAAAGAAAGCCCAGCCTTCCGCCCCCT
>JABUQX010041490.1:0-22500 GCA_015478945.1 Trachelipus rathkii | reverse complement strand
TGTTCAGTATTTGAAATTTTAGGGCGTGTTAGGTGTGAAAAGAATTCATATATATATACATATATGTTAATTATATATTATATATATATAAGTATATATATATATATATATATATATTATATATATATATATATTTATATATATATATATATATATATATATATATATATATATTATATATATATATATATATAAAAAAAAAAATAGATATATATATATATTATATATATATATATATATATATATATATATATATATATATATAATATATATATATAGGAAAGAAAAGAGTCTAAGATGTTTGCTTTCAAGTTCAACGCTGATTAACAATGGAGAATAAATTACCAAAATCGAAATCTTGGTGAAGATAAATAAACCAGACGAAGGTTCTGGTGAATGAAGAGCCGAAAGTCATTCAACGGCCAGGACACCAGAAGAAAGCCTTCCCAGTTACCAACCGAGGGTGAAAATTAACAATTGCAAAAGTCATGACATTTTTTTTTTCGTCTTATATAGAATCCCTTGTTTTTGAAATCTCAAATTCCCAGAAGTGCATTATATAAGTTTTTGTTGTTTTTTTTTTTTCCACTCCATTTTTTAACCAGATTAAAATCCGTTTAATATAAAATCTGGGATTGTTAATTATTTTAATGTTACTAAATTTCCCTATTTTTTTATTTGCAAAGCTGCTCTTTTATTATTTTTAATGTTCGTGTTAATCTTTTTTTTTTATTTTAAATTTATTAAAAAAAAAAAAAAACAAATTCGATAGTCAAGAGTTACTTTAAGATTCTGAGGTGCTATTATTAATATTGTTATTATTAATTATTATTAACAACTCTTCCTCTAAAAGATCTTAAGAAAAAAATTAATTTTGTTTTGTATTATGGAAGCATTTTTGTACCATTTGTAAAAGAGCGATTATATTAAGAGGTTTTGTTTGTGTGTAATTTATGTCAAGCTCTTTATTGATGCTTGCGTTTTTGAATTTCAAAATAAAACAATTTCATGGCTCTATTCTTATATATTCCTATTCCAGGTTTCTGTTTAATTTCATGTGAGTTTAACAGATTCCAAAACATATCTATAAAACTTTGTGATTTAGCTCAGTTTTGCTATTTTGATTTTTTTTTTTCAATTTAAAAAAAAACGTTTCCTTTACAGAAATTTATATACGATTCCTAATTGATATAGTTATTTCGATTTTATAGTAAATGGAAACTGGTGTCTCACGTGGTATCTGAACACCCTTAAAATATAATGCTTCATACGAAAGGCTGACAATAGTTGAAACTATTGAAGTGGAATATTTCTTTTAAAATTTGGTCTTATAAATTAAAGTCATGCATATCATTTTTATCATTGGAGAATCATTGTGGTATGTTTATAGCTTGACACAAACCACTGAAAATAAAAATTAAGAGCGTAAATTTTACTAAAATGTTTTTGAAAATAGGGAAGACAAAGTACTTGAAGCTATTGGCCCAGAAATACCGTATGGTTAAAAGTTTTTGATAAAACTTGGATCTCTAAGACTAAAAAATTATTTGCTGTTATATAATTTTCAACAGTAAAGAGAATGCTGAATATAAGTATATACTTTTAAGATGAAATTGAACAAATAATGATGGTAGCGGAATTTGTTTCATAAAATTAAACTAAAATATTTATACACGAGCAATAAGAAATGATGAAAACGAACTCTAAAAGCCTTCGATAACAAAGTATCGGTCTGATTTCATCAAGTGACCAGCAGGTCGCTCGTCCTAGATAGTACAAATTCAAGCAATCTTTTTAATTCTAATCACCTGTTAAGCGCTGTTGAAATAGTTTGATCCGGTAATGTAAAATTCGGCAACTTTTACTAACCAAACTCAGTTCAGAGATATTAAAAACCTGCAAAGCCACCTAACATAAGATTTTTCAGAAAATGGGATATCTTTATCCAATAACTTCCACTGAAATTAAGAATTTCTCTATACAAAAAATCAGATCGGTGATGTCCCCAAAAACTAGGGTGCAAACTTGCTAATGTGCGCGTCTGAAAATTATTTTAAGGTACTGTACTAACTCCATCTATAAATAGTGTGAAGCTGCATGCACGACACCCAATCTTATAAGTGTGAGCAAAATATTGCAATTATGTTGGTAACATTGGAAAGATAAAATTTATATGCTAATAAAAGTAGAGTGAAATTGATTTTCATACAGAAACGATGATAGACCAAATATTTGACTACTGTGATAAAATTCTTTCCACTTGAAAATTACCTAACATTGGGTAAGTATTCAAGCGCTAAATATTTTATGAAGACTTCTTTCTCCTAATGAAAACACGTCCAAATTGGCAGATTGTATCACTTTCTTCAAAAATATATTACTGAAATAAAATATATGTAAAGAGAACGGGTGAGAGAGACTCAAACAAATTTTTATGCAATATTCTTTCTCTTGACCTTTAACTAAATAAAATTATTACTACAACCGCAAATGAAAAACCTTAATCAAAGCAGGATTAAAGATTTCATAAATGTATAGATTTTATATTTTATTGCGATAGTTTTTAAAATGCCTGATACAGGCAAGTTATATATATATATATATATAAATATATATATATATATAGTATATATATATATATATATAATATATATATAATATATATATATATATATATATATATATATATAATACAAGTATATATATATATATATTATATATATATATATATATATATATGAAAACACTATTGGCATCTTACTGACAATATATTTTGTACTCGTCTAAAAATTTAGTGAAAACATTTTAATTTCTTTTGTAAAAATGTCTAAATCATAAAGGGTTACGAAAAATATATTTTGTACTTTGGTAGTTAGTTTATCGTTTAAATTAATAAAATAATTCAAGAAGCAACCCGAGATGTGCCATCAAATTCCATTGCAACACCAGTCATTCCTTCAACTTCTACTTCAGACTCTCCAGCATTTAACATATTGAGCGTTACATTATTAACGCTCAGCATTGATCGGCTTCCTGCGTTGGTTGCTCGACTGGACGGAGAGTTGGCGCTTATTGGCTGACCTGTCGAAACAATGGAGGGAGATGAAGAACTAACTTGCAGACTCGAAACTGTTTGTGTTGAAAGACCAGAGTCGTCAAAGGCCTTTTTCTTCAAAGCTGTTCTTATTTGAGTTCTAAGAAAATATAATACTTTATTAATGAAGTTATAAAAGCGTCTTAATGGAGAACTATTTTGACATCAACAAACATGAATCGACAGTAGTTGACTTTTAATTTTATATCAAACACAAAGATACTCCTGTATACTCTTTAATAGGTTGACGTAAAAAATGATAACCATCAAATATTTATTATAAAAATTATTACTATTATTATTATTAAAGTGCTGTCTCAAGAATATCAATGGTCCAGAAAGGGCAGAAAATTGTGAAAATTTAAATCTTTTAACCAGATTCTTTTAAAGTAATTTTATTCACATAATTCTTTCAAGTATTTGACAGAAAAGGGGCCTAACTATAGTTTACTTACACCGTGCGTGACTTAATCCTTTGACTAATGATTCCTAAATCATCTCCAAATCTTTTAACAGCAGTTCGTAGCATGTCAATTTCCTCATCTGTCCACTTTGTCCTTAAAACAAAAATGATTTTGATGAAGAAATAATTTTTTTATGATATAAAAATTAACTTTACAATTAAAACTATATAATTAGGCCCCTTTACTAAACATGGTTAAATTAAGATTTTTAATAAAGCAAGTTTTTTATATATTATTATCTTTTTTGTCTGAACTATATCGGAGAGTATCCTAACCCCCGGTTAATTATTAAGGTGAAAAAAGTGGTCATTTACAGATATATTCACTATTTATTGTAAGTAACTTTTCCCACTGACCATTTAACTGCCATTCTATTTAATAAGGGCTCCACCAGTTTGAGCATGTAGCTTATCTCATTCCCAGAGATAAATGCAAATGACGAACCAGAACACGGCCAAATGGGCTGGCCCTCTGCCTTCGTACCAAATATTATCAAAGATGCTATTAATTCAAATTTGAAGAATTTGGAGGATAATCTAAGTGCGAGTAATGTTTCGAAAGTTTGTTTTGTCAGAGAGTACTGGTCAATTTTCTCTTTGGTAGACTGGAGTATCTATCTCGTGTTCACCTTGGAGTTTTTGTCCAAAAAAAAGCAACAAACCAGGTCTTCAAAAATGAAAATATAGTAATTCAGTTCAAGCGTATAGCAAACTAAATGAAGTTGACCAATATCTTGAAGTAGAGCATCACAGCTAACATTAGATTGAAGTTATTCATGAAAAGCTTCATTATACAATATAAATATATGGAGCACAGGCAAAAGGAAGGCTCATCAGACCAGATCACACGTTTTAGATGTTTGCAGTCCAGTGATTATAGTGAGTGCAGAGCATATTGCAAATGTGGACCTTTACGATTAATTACGGCAGATGTTAGTGATATATGATGGTGGTAGAGGCTTTTGAATGGAATCAAAAGTATGTATGACAAACCCTCGGTCTGGGGAAAAGAGGATGATGATGATGAAAAATAACGAAAAGGGGAAGAAAAAAGTATTAGTTGAGGAACAAAGAATACAATTTCTCAATAAAAATTTATTTTAATAAATCAAGAATTAGTGACCTTTTTCTCAACTTGCACGGAACAAGTCTTTCATTACATTGTAAAATGCTATATATAAGGAAGAAATATGCCAGTAACATAGTATATTTTGCTGGTTGGTAGTAATAGTAATAAATATAATTTTTAAAGGGATCTAAGAAATGGGGTTTTATGTTACAACCTGGGCTGCAGAGTTGGAGCCATGAGCGAGAACCGTGGAGCAAAAAACAAAATAAATTTTTTATTTGCCAAAATTTATTTTTCCTATTTGTAATTGTCAGTGAAAATAAAGGAGTTAGCAACAAACCTTTTAAATTATACTTCATAAATTTCATAATTGTAAATGTAACAGGAGCCAAAGTTGGGAGAGGCCAGAGCCATCTAATTTTAATATGATGAAATCAATCGGAGCTGTATTAGACGAAAAAAATTTGCCTGCTTTGCAGTCCTGGTTAGTTACAAAAGTATAAAAAAGAAATGAAATAAAAAAAAGATAAGGAAAAATATGGTGCTTTTACCATTTTTTTTTATTCTAGTATATAACAATTATTTTAAAAAGAATATTTTTTTTTTGAGTGGATGTACAGGGACCTCCACAGCACACAAGAATGCGGCTATTACGTGTTAGTAAACTAATGACAGGGGAAATCCCTAACCGAACGAAATAGGAACAAGGCTGAGATGGTTAGATCTTATACAAGATGTTCAGTTCCAATAGGAAGGCAAAAACTCGATCACTACGAAAGTGAGATGATTAGGATAAGATGTGCTGAAGAGGTATAGTAAGCACACCAGGGAAGAACTTACTTCTAAGGGTCGAGATGGCCCCGCAACCCACAAAGAGATGAACGACTGTTAGAGTACAATTGGAGGAGCAAAATGTAGGATCCCCCTGCGACATAAGAAATCCATGGGTGAGATTGGTTTGACCCAGACGCAATCGAGCCAGGACCACCTCCAGGGGACGACTCCTTCTACTAGATGACAACCACCGGCCAATGACGGATATGACGTTCCGTAGTCTGGCACCACGAGCATCTTCCAAAATCCATGTTTGCCAGCCAGAGAGGAAACCCCGACGTATTGAGACGGAGAAATCTGTAGCAGGGTAATGGCCCAGGCGTACAGAAGGAGGAAGGTATTGGGCACTCGACACGCGGTGCGTAGCCGCTTGTTTGGCCACCCCATCGGCCCGTTCGTTTCCAGGAACACCCACATGGGAGGGAACCCAACAGAACTCAATGTTGTGCCTCTGCGCTGGCAACAAACTGAGGGACTTTTGAATGGCAGACACCAAAGAATAATTTTTTTTTTTTAATTATAATTTTTCCATCTAAATAAATAGTATGGGTACATGGAATGTCAGAGGAATAAATGTTGAGGAGAAGAGGAGAGAGGTGATGGATGTATTTAGAAGGCAAATTTGTTTGCTCGCTGTGACTGAAACAAAGATGAAGGAAAAGGTTGAAATTGAGTGGTGTGATGTGAAATGTGTGCGTGCTGGTGTGGAAGAGAATGAGAGAGGAAGAGAAGGAGTTGCAATTTTGATGAGTGACCTGTGGTATGAAGCTATGGTAGACTTTGATTGTGTGAGTCCTAGAATTCTAATGGTTAAATTTAAGTTTGAAAAGGTCAAGGTATGTGTGGTTGTGACGTATGGTCCATCTGAGGGAAACGTTGAATGAGAGTACGATTTTTTGGGATAATATCTGAATGATTGTTCTGGATGGGGTGAGTAGGAGCTTCAGATTGATAGTTTTGGGGGACACTGAAATGGTTGGATAGGTGATCTAAAAAAGGGATGGTATAACAGGTGGTTTTAGGGGGTGGCGGGAGAAAAATGAGAATGGTAAAGAGGTGATTGAATTTCTGTGAAGAGAGAGGTAGTGTGTAAGTAATTACTTTCTTTAAACACAAGAGTAAAGCCAAAGTTATATCTAGAGTTGGTGTAGGTGAGATGGTATCGAAGTGACAAGTAAGATTGATTTTCTGTTGGTGAAGAAGAATGGAGATGTTTGAAGTATGTGGTTTGATGTTAAATCAGTTAGGGTTTTAGGAATGGGATTATCGCAAATATTTATGTTGTCTAATGTAAAATTAAGTTAGTGGGGGCTTGGTAGGAGAGGGAATATTACGAAAGGAAGTAGGTAAAATTAAGGGTGAGAAGTTAAGAGCAAGGTAATAAGGATAGTATGTAAGAGCGCTCGCTAGTAAAACGGTTGAATGTGAACAAGTTGATACTGAAATCAAATCTGGGGGCAAATGAAGGAAGCAATTGTTAGTAAGTGCAAAGAAGTATGTGGATTGTGCTAAAGTAGGAAGTAAGAATGTTAACAAGTATGTCTTGGGGAAATGAAGAGGTGATGAAAGCGGTTAAAAGGTAAAAAAGAAGCGTGGTTGATGTACTAAAAAGCAAATGATGAAGTTTCAAAAAGAAAGATGCTTGGAATTATATAAGGAGGAAAAAAGAAATACTACAAAGGTGTATACGTAGGGAAAAACAGAAGGGTAAAGTGAACAGATTTGGAAGGAGGATGATGGGGATTACAAGGGAATAGGAGCTCTTCTTGAAAGGAAGCGCGAAAAGGTTAAGAATGAGAATAAGGGGAATCTGCTTAGAATAATGAAATAGGGATGGTGCTTTTGTAACTGATGAAGTAGGTGTGAGAGGAGTGTGGGAAAGAACACTTCGAGAATACTGCACAATATTAACAGTAAAAAAGAGGTGATAAGTGATATGTGTGTGGGGTTTGCTTGCAGGAATAGGTATTTTTGGGGAATGAGGTTTTAGTAAGGGAGGAGGTAATGGGTAGAGTGAAAAGTTGAAGAATGGTAAATATGCAGGTATATGATGAAATTACTGGTGAAAATGAATCAAGAACGGGGCGAGATGGTGATTGATTGGAAATTTCTAGTTGTGTAATAAAGCGCTTATAGAGGGTATATGTTCCAAGGGATTGGAGGAGAAGCGTAATGTACCCTTATATTAAGGGTAAGGGAGAAAGGGGAACTGTAGAAATTATAGGGGAATAAGGTTTATTGAGTGTATGTAAGGGAAGGTAATATGCCTGGTATTTTGGGTCGAAAGAGTGCGTGAGTGAGAGGATCTGATTGGTGAAGAACAAGGTGCGTTAGGAGTGGTAGAGGATGTGTAAAAACAATGTTTCATAAAGAACAAAGGGTGAGACAATGAGGGGAAGAAAATGAAAAAATTGTATTTGGTTTGCCGGCAATCCATCATCCGTTAGATAGAGTTAATAGGGAATGCGTTAATGGGCAGGTGGTTAGAGTGATATAATGGTGTTGGTGGTAGGCTTCTGAATGGATAGTTATAAAGTATGTATGACGATAGTGAAAGCGTGTGTAAGAATAAATGGTTGTCAAAAGGTATTTGGTTTAGGATTAATAGCGGGAGTAAAGACAGGGTTGTGTTTTATGTCTCCTTGGTTTATTCAATTTGTATATGGGATGGGGTTATGGAAAGAATTAGAGAGGTGGGGATGGCAGTAAATGGTGTTAGGAATGGTTGGGGATGGAGAGATGAGTGGAGGGTGCCCTACCTATTATATGCGGATGAATTTGGTTCTGTGTGGCGAATCTGAAGAGAGTTTGAGGAGGAGTGTAGAGAGATTTGGCAGGGTGTGTAAAAGGAGGGCCTTGAAAGTAACGTTGGAAAGAGTAAGGTTATGGTTGTGAGTGGAGGACACTCCTCAGTGTGAATTTATGTTAGTGGTGAGCAGCTGGAACAAAGTGTCTGAGTTTAAATATTTAGGGTATATGTTGGAATAGAAAATGGGAACGGACGATGCAGAGTTGTGAATGGCAAAGTTGTGAAGAGCAGGAAGGTGGCTGGTGCAATTAAATCGTTGGTTGAAGTGTAAGGTAACTAAGTCTTGAGTGTGCTATGGGTCTTACATGAGGGTATGTGTTTACCTGTGTTATTGGATGGTAAGTGAGACTATGGTCTGGAATAAGAAGTATAGATCTAAAGTTCAATGTGTTTCAGATGGACAAATCTTTAGGGGTGTGCTAGGTGTGAGAAGAATTGGATAAAAATGAGGAATGAAACGTATTAGAGAGTGGTGTGGTGTGAAAGAAAGGGGTAAAATGAGAGAATAAATAGGGGTAAATGTTGAGATGGTTTGGTCATGTGGAAAGGATGAATGATAGTCGGTTGTGTTAAGCGGATGTATATGTGGTGAGTGTGTTGGGAACCGACCGGCTGGGAGACCGAAGAGAAAGTGGATTGAGTCAGTAAACAAATGTCTGAAGGAGAGAAATGTGAGTTTGGCAGAGGCGAGAGTAAGGGCGCATGATAGGAGAGAGTGGCGGGGTTTTGTATGGGGGCAAGGTTGTGGCCCACCAACTGGGCCAAGGGATGAAACCCTTACAATTGACGATTATCCATTAGTGAGGGTCTCGTCGGGGTCCCTATGAAGCTATAGGGGATTTTCTGTCTGTGACGAGTTCTCACTAATTAAATGGTCAGAGGGGGCGGTAAGGCTGGGCATTTCTTTTCGACATTTGTCATAATTCTCCTACTACTTTTCTTTTCCGGTGCTTGTAGCGCACCTTACTCCCAGTCTTGGGAAAAAGAGGTAGCTAAAGAAAGAAAGAAATAAATAGTGCCTACAGAAATATCATTTCTACCTTAAAATGATTAAAATTTAAGCTACCTTAATATTTCTACACAACCAAATCGACTTCATATTTTTAACCCTTATACTCACGTTAAAACCTTGAGAAGAAAAAAGATGCAATAAAAATATTCAATTTGATTGCTTATTATTGTTTCCTAATGAAATTTGAGGGAAGCTTAGCCTATATGAATGAGTTCCGAGATCTTAACCGAGCTATACTTTAAACAAACCTGACAGAATAAAAATTCAAAAATAGACTATATAATTTGAAATACATGTTCTTGCTTTATTACGAAAGTTCTGAATATATAGAAATGAGAGCTTACCCTGCTGGTGACTGTTCAGAGGATGGATGCAACTGCATTGTAAGCTCTGCCAACTGATTGAATGCAGATCCAGCAGCTAAAAATATCTCCCCAACCTGTAGGTAATAAAATTATTAGTGTTAAACTCAAATATCAAATCAGCTATCAACTGGACTGACAGTTAATAAAAGATGAGCACCACCAAATTTATCATAAAGGTACTAGAAAATTTTATTGATCATTTTATAGTAAAAACCAAAAAAGTATGAATGTCTTTAATTTAATATTAAGCAAGTATTGAAACAAATGAAGCAACAAAATCATTATCAGTCTCTATGTGGAAAGATTTACAATTACCTACAATGCTATACTTAAAATGGGTTCAAATCATTTTAGTTATACAGTACAGTATTTAAATTATAATATCCAGGGATGTGGAGTGAGAGCTTGAGCACCGCTAATATTTTTTGCAGAGTCAAAAATATTAGAGCCAAAACAAGCTTTGTGTTTACTATAAAATGTACTAAGACCAGGACTGCATATTTTATAAGACTGATTCGGTTACATTCTGCCGAGTCCAGTAATAAATAAGCCAATATTTTAATTTATTTTATTTTTTCAAATTTTTTATTTGCTTATTTGGTACGAGATTCTGGCTTATCTTTTACCATTTTACTACTTTTCATTAACGAACTTCTCAGCTGCTCCTCTAACCATACTAACTCCTACACTCCTTTCTTCTACTCATTACATCTTTATCTTTTGCAGCTAGAGCTGCCTCTCGACCAGCTTTCTGATCTTATTCTAGTTGATCTGGATAAGGTTCCCGATGGGTCACTTCAACTATTTTAAAACAAAACTTCAATAAATCTACTTTTCATAAAAATAACTTCCAAATTTTTATCTCTCTCTTCATTTCTGTAGTCTTACCTGTAGACAATATGAACAACAAATTGTTTTGGAAAGCCGGGATAGCTTCAGTGAAACTAGGAAGTCTGTTCAGTTTTTTCTCAGTTACTCCAATTAAATAAGGGGCTCATCCCCCCTTGTTTAAAATAGTTTTCACATCTAGTTCTACTTGTCTTCTGAATAAAGTCTAGTCTAACTAACTAACTTAATTAGTTGTTAGCTACCTGCTCTCTGTTATTTACTTATGAATTTACCTAACTATCGTTTTGCAACAAACTTGGCGCTATATATCTTTTCTGTAGGTACTACAATGCCAGGAGCTCGAGTGAACTAATCTTTCACACTCCACCTCCTATGAAACCCTTTCACAGCACAAGGGGTGTAGCATCTTCACACAAGATTTGTGGGGATAGGGAATTACAGATTTGTTCATTGTGGTAGGCCCTACTTCTTCCTCTCCAGTCACTTGTCCTGAAGAATTTTCATCCATCATCCGATTTCATACTGAATCTGCGTTACTTCAAAGATAAAGTGTAGTTATGAGCTTGTGTGAGTTTCTTTATGTCTCCTTCATTAATAATGCTTCGACTTTGACTGGTGTATGGTATTTGCTTAGAAAAGAAAGGATTAAGAGTAAAACCTAATTTCAATTTGTTTATAGATCACTCACTACAAGCTAGATAATTATTTATTTCATTAAAGAGCTAAATATTATTATTATTATTATTATTTTTATTATTATTATTTAATATAGAAATATTTAAAAATATTTGAAAAATAATTTAATAAATTTTTATTATAATTGGATGTGATAACTTGGATTCAGACTTGGTACATCACTACATATTTGTAATTATAAAAAAAAATTTATCAACAAGCATTCCTTTTCATTATACTTCATAAACTGCTTATAATGGAATAGAAGCTTTGGCTGAAGGGACAATGAGCTGGATCCAGATTATATATTTTAAGATGATAAAACTGAATGGAGCTGATCAAAACATTTACAGGCTTCACAGTTCTGATAATATTTCATTTATTTATCTATTTTTTTGCTAACTTATTTAGTTATCTAATATAATTTATCCCTTGAATAACTTGAAATAAATGTTTATCGTTACAAAACGTCGTATTCATAAATATACAAAGCTACAGAAAGGCACTATAAAATATAAGTGATATTAAGCATTTCGTATTTCACTAGACAGTTAAATCTGCAGAAACTTCATTCTGGCCTCACATTTCTTATTGCAATAGAATAGGCATGTCAAATGTTGCTTATGACAAGGATAAATAGAAAATCTTTGATAGAAATGTGAACACCTTCCGACAGAACAATACTCTTGGGAATTAACATTAGTAAAGCTTTCAACGCAGTGCCTAGACTAAATTCTCTCTTCCATAATTACAAAATATGGCTATCTAATAATATAATATCAGGATGCATTGCTCAGGTATCCAGCAGACACCAAATCTCAAAAACAGTAAAACTAAGAAACGAGGTTCCACAGGGAGCCATCCTATCTCCATGTCTGTTTAGCCTCATCACAGCTGATACCCCTACCCCTTAAACTCTGAATTCAAAATTAATAAACTATGCAGATGACATAACTATAACCTTATCAGACCCCCCAGTATCTACTACCACAAATCTCACTCGAGATTTACCTAAATCACCTAGAAGCCTAGTTATCTTCCAACAGAATGTCATACTCTGCAGAGAAATAATCTATAACCTTGATCACCACATACAGACACCAATCATGCCTTCACCTACAAGTAACCCTAAATAACTCTGATTATCATCCCCTTAAACAAAACACCTAAAATACTCAGAATAACCTTAAACACCTCACATTCAAAACCTCATAGGCACAGCAAACAAAAAATTAAATGTCCTATGAACTCTTTCTCAGCAAAGCAACTACACTGTCAACTACATTTAAACAATTCTCAAAAACTACAATTAACTTTGGATCAACAGTCTGGTATCCTCCAACCTCATCCACTATATAAAATTAAATTACAAAGAATACAAAATACTGCCCTATGAACAATTACAGGTTGTCTTAAAACCACCATTATCCAATACCTGCAAGAAGAAAAAAAATTTCCCCCTTCAGGATCATCTAGATATGATAGGGACACAATTCTACGCCCAGACTCTTGACCCTACGCACCCATGCCATAACTACCTACAAGAACATCCTATACATCATTTAAGATCCCCTCCCTCTTCTGCTGCCCTCTACGTTATCGAGGATAACATTTTTAGTGTAAACCATTTCCCCCATTCCCTAATATATATATATTTAGATATAATAATATATAAGATATATAAATATATATTAATATAATATATATAATATTATATATATATATATATAATTATATAATATTATATATATATATATTATATATATTAATATAATATAATAATTATATAATATAATATATATTATATATTATAAAATATATATATATATATATATATATATATATATTAAATAAAAAAATCTCCCACTCCTATGTTCTGCAGAATTGGGCGTTAGGTGCTAGCCTATACATTGGAACAGAAAAGTAGCAGAAACATGAATAAAAATATTTGAAGAAAGATAAGGTCATCATAACCCGATAATAAGTGCAGCTTAATCGAATCCACCCTATCTCTTTACATACAATTAAAAAGAGTGCAACTAAAATATTCATCAATGTGAAGTTCATCCCATATACACTTATAATACCGGGTAACCAGGCAAATCAAGAGGAAAGCTTCAAAGTTGCAAAATACCACAATATAAAATAACCACTGTCCAATTCAGTACTATTAGCACCTTTTACTTCTCACCTTTTATCTACTCTCCTTATCAGGCATTCCTATTTATATATCATATAAAACTAATTCTAAGTATTTGTTTCTTTCCTGAAAGAATTCCCAAGCTTTATGGTCGTAATTCCAGCACATTCTACCAATACTATTATATTACACAACCTAACTTAAATAACCGAGTATCATCCATTACTCATTTCATATTAATGATGAAGCCAATCTCAATGTACTCTCTATATTTATGTATATAACTTTCTTGCCACAAAACTAACTCCCATAATTATATTAAATATAATCGATTATATATTCATCTAAATATTAATTATATCAACAATCATTTTCAATTGATCAATATACCTATAAATCTATTTTTAATGCTTATACAAAACGAATTATTAAATACATCATATAATCTCTAAATTCCAGACCATTATGTTTTGACTACAATAAGCTATCTAACCACAATGTTTGTATTTTAACAACATTCCCCATCATGCAATGCATAAACTCTCTATGTAGCTGCATTCAAGAACAAATAGTCTCCTTTACATCCACCATATGATTTAATTGCACCAGTCAATTCTGATTCTGATTCAGATATTAAAATTATCTCCCACAAACTTGGTGAATTTTATGTGAACCTCTTTTCATACCAATATATATATACCAATAAATAATTAAAAAATAAGACACTTGTAAATTCAGAATGCGATTATCCTCACTATGTTCTCAATTACCCCCTTCTCTACTCGACTTTACATAAACTTGTACTCTTATCACATTTACTTTTAAACCCCTCATGTACACACCCTGCAAAATCGGCTGCTTCTACTAATGATCTCTCAAACGGAAAAAAAAAAAAAACACGACTTTTTTTTTAATTTGCCACACAAAAAAACCAAAGAGGGAGAAATTTTTCATCAAGATGGAATAATGAAATATCATAATGAAAGACATATTGAAGTGAAGAAGAAAAGTATATAGCCCGACGTCTATCCCTCTCAATCTTCCTGTATGTGGGATTCATACTAGCACTTTGATATTCCCAGATAGACACCTAATAATAATAACTTTACTGATAATAATTAAAATCATATTCATATTATTCAAATTATTTAAACATCCAAAATATATAACAAATAATAATTTGATAATAACAATAATAAAGAATCAAAATTAATTCAATAAATATCTAATAATAATACATAATTAATTCTCATGCATGCTGTCATAACTTACATAATAATAATAATAATAAGTAATAATTATTAAATAAATAATTATTTAAATTCCAAATTAAATTAATCAACATAATCAATCTTCCTTTAAATTACATCTACACATATAGACTTCACTTTAAATTTGATTGTACTAAATTACATACAGTTATTTGATATTCATC
This sequence comes from Trachelipus rathkii, assembly GCA_015478945.1. Taxonomy (NCBI): domain Eukaryota; kingdom Metazoa; phylum Arthropoda; class Malacostraca; order Isopoda; family Trachelipodidae; genus Trachelipus; species Trachelipus rathkii. The sequence continues at coordinate 7,755 of JABUQX010041490.1, read as the reverse complement.
TAGCAAAGCTCTCGCCAAACACCACCCACATATTCTGACTTAAAAATCTCTTGACAACTAGTAAAAATAAATGTATTTACTATAAACCTATGTAATACTATCCTTATATTAAAGACGCCTTGGCACTCAACCTGACAATATCAATTCTATTTCTTCTCTCTCATACATCCTCTCTCTATATTTCTGTATATACAAAAATGTTATCCAACTGGCGAGTCTCTTAAAATTTAGTAGACCAATAATAGAATCTATTTCTAAATGGTACCTATGTGTTCTTCCAGGACTAATTCTCGATCCATATCTCACACAATTCTATATGTCTATACTTTGTAACGTGCTTTCAACCAAGATCTTAAATCACCAGTAATTAAATGAACGTTCCACTACTCTATTAACATTTCAAAATAGTACTATCACAATTTTAGTGAGCCTCATCCTCTTTTCCCACCATCTTTCTATAAGGGTTGTATACCACAGAGCTTGATCCTCCGCTCTCACTACTCTACTGATGCGAATATCAGGATACTTGAGTACCAGTCGCATAAATGTCCTTGTTACTTACACAAAGTATCCATTTCTGAATCAATCTCACTTCCAGTCTTAGAATGTGTGCGAAAAGGGAAAAGAGTGCAAAGTAGTACCTTCTAAAGCTCTAAATATTTATCAAATTTATTCAGAATAGCTATATGATTTGAGCGGAAGAGCGAATGTAAAGACTTCTACAAAAAATTGACAACTTTTATTCAAACTCAACGATACTATACCGCACAATTTACAGACCTTCTGTTCTAATCACATAACGCCACAATATTTACATAATAATTATATATATATATAATATGAACAAAAAATACTATATATAATATTATTATATCTATATCAATATTTGAAAATATTGATAAAATTTTATTATTATAATAAAAAAAAATAAATAAGGTATTTGATCTTTTATATTCCCATCTAATTTAGCTTTTGATTGAGTATATAATTTTTGAATTACTTTATTATATCGCTCTTCATTACTTGTTTCAAAAATATTATAGATATATATATATATATAGTATATATATATATCAATTCTGTATATAGAAAAATAAAAAAAAATGAAAAATATATATATATTATAACAATAGTAAGTATCTTAAAAATATATAACTTAATTTAGTTTAAGTAAAATATATATATATTAAGTTATTATTATGGTGAAAATAATAAAGTATATTAATTCTTAATGATTGTATAATATTATTTACAACAAATTAAAATATATATAATATATATATATAGTATACTGTGGAGAGTTTTGGATACGTAAATTATAATAATTAGTCAAAACAAATAGATAAATAAATTACAATGTACGTATTTTTTAAATATTATGTATTTTAGTAAACATTTTCATAGCTAAACTTGATGGAAATAAATACTATATTTAGAATATATAATATTTTATATTAATTAATAACAAATAATATAAATAAAAAATAAATATTACTATGTTATTATAAACTAAATAAAAATAAAATATAAATTCACCGTTGCAACAGGATCCATCTTTTTCTTTTTCATACTCCAAAGTTTGTTAAAATATATCAAATTATGAAACTTATATATGGGTATTAAGAAAATAATTTAATCTACTAATAAAATATATACTCAAATATATATATATATATAATATATATATAGTATAAATATTTATATATATATATTATATATAATATTGATAGATAGATATATTAGTCTGCTGAAAAAAAATCAGTGGAAAAATAAAAATAATATGATAAATGAATTAAAAAAATTGAGGATATATACTTGATAATTATTGTGAGTAAACTTTATACTTAAGTGAGTACGGTGCTATATATATGGTTAATATTATATATAATATATAGTATGATATATATATAGTAGGTAATTTTATCCATAGAAATAATTATCATCAGAGCAGGAGAATTGCGGACACTAGCAAGATTTGTCAGCAATGGCGGTGCAATGGCGCCAACCCATTTCCCCTTCCCGATCCCACTCATACAAACATATAGAATATAGAACACACCGTAATATGCTAAAATTTCTTAATATAATAAATTTTTTATCTCATTCAATAGAAATGCATATGAATGAAGAATAACACTATAAGGTATATTTAGTACATAATTATACTCCTTATTAAACAATAACAGAACAACAAATCTTATAGCATGATATTCTAAGGAATAAGGTTGATACTAATCCTATCAATAAAATAATTATAAACATTTCCTAATGAATTATATTAACCTGAATTCAATTGAATAATAATAATAAGCATGAGCATACATATAATTTCACTATATTCATAAAATTAGAAATAATATAGTAATATACATAAATTAGTTGAAATAAAAATAAGTATCATGTAATTAATTTTAAGCTTTGATTAATAAAATATAATAAAAATGAAAAAAAAATAGATAATAAAAAAAGATAAATTTATTTATTAATACACAATATTTACTAATTAAAGTTAAGTATATCCACCATTTCATGGAGTATTTTTTCACTGATAGTAATGAGTTGACATTGCAGCTTTTTTTATACACTATTCAATCTACTAAATTAGAGTTAAAAATCAATAAGTTTTCAAACACAATCTATACTTTAATAAAATTAAGACCAAAATATATTTCACTCTTGTTAACAAGAGTTACTATGAGAGTTGATTGTGAGAACACTACACATCTGGGCCTAAACTCTAATATCATATGTTGCGCTCTTCTCCCTATATCACCTTATCCCAACTAAAAAATCATGATGGGATGAATAATAAGTGATAGACAACCATTGATATATATATATTTACTACTCTATTTATTAATTTTAGACTATTTTATATGTACAATATATTACCTGATGTGGTAATTATATATTATTTAAATATACATATAATATAAATACAAACACATCCTGTATTAAATATAATAAATTAAAATAAATTAAAATATTATTATAATCCACTAATAAATTATTATTGATAATAATTCCCAATTCACCCCCAATGGGATGAATAGGGACAACCACATTTTTATATATTCTTATATTATATATATGTTATACATTTATAATATAATTGACTATTATTAAAACAATATATAGTTAGTTTAAACAGTATTTTTCCGAGAACATTATTTGTATCTATATTATAGTATAAAAAATTATACAATAAATAAATTATAATTCACTTTACATAATTATATAGGAAAAGAGTTATATATATTATATATATATATATCAAGATGAAATAATATTATATGTATATATATATACATACCTATTTATATATATATATTATTATATATATATCCATCTATAGAAACTTGGCACAGAAGTGATCATTGCAGGTGAAATTCATTTAAACTTTATTAATTTAAACATGGTATTGAAGAAGTTTCAAACTATTCAAAACACCTTAGTATTCATTTTATGACGTCAGACCTCCCCCCATGCCAAACAAAAAGTGGGGAAAGAAATTTAGTTTTTGAATTTCGTAAACATTTGTTTATGATATATTATATTTTACTATCCATATTAGCTACTGAACCTTCTTTATATTCTCTCTTTATTATATTTATATAGTACACTCTTTTTTATATGTATTTTTACATGAGAATCACAGAGAAAAAGAACACCATATCATAGCCTAGTTCATTTCACAAATGCTGAAGCTTACTAGATAAAGGAGGGAGACAAGTTTTATCAAAATTCATTTCTAATGCATTTTGCAGCTGTTGTGAGAGGCTAATCTCTGAAAAAACAGCACTATTTGTGTTAATATTCATCCTAGTGACAAGTTTCCCGTTTAGAGTTGATAAATTATTCACATAAGTAGCTTGATTAGGCCATATAAGCAAACAAACAAGCTATTATATGGAGACTAGAACTAAATTAAAAAAAATATACTTTAAATAAATGTAAATTTACTCTGGCTATATTAATTTAACTTAATTTTTTATTTTACAAGTCTTATATTCATAAAAGTAGATTAGCTTCTCCTCCACAATGATAAAAAAAAATGCAGTCAGTTATATTATATTATTAAAAACCTAGAAAAGTCCATATAATACCCTACATGAGAAGAATCGTTTAATAGATTTTGAAATCTATATTAAATTATCTGAAAAAAAAAAATTTATATTTAAAAAAGTTTTATAAGTCAGTAAAAAGTTGTTTAAGTAAAGTTATTAAGAAATAAGATCACTTAGGTGTGGCAAGCTGTCATTTTAATGGATTATGCCAGAATCATTATGCCATATCAACTTATATAAACAATTACTATTTATTAAATAAAACTATAATTATTTAAAACTTAACTTTATTGTATAAGAAATTTTTATCAGTAAAAAATATATATATATACTATATATATTACATTAAATATAGTAATAACAAAAATAAAATAATAGATTAGTCAAGTAGAGGAAAAAGAGTTATGGTTAGAGTTTTATTTAAAGGTGAGAGTAAGAGATGTAATAATATTTTATTACAGTATTTTTCCTATAAATGAGACTGATATCATTTATTATTAGGTAAATATATAATTAAGTACAGAACTGTTATTATTATAGGACAGATACAATGAAAATACATATAAAAAGTTAAAAGTAGTGATATAGGAGTATGGTACATCTATAAAAAAATATAAAAAGTTATATTATAAAGAGGATAATAAAAAATAACAAAGATAAATTAGGTATTAAATATCTTTTAGAAAAATAAAAAAAAAACCAAAATAATAATTAAATATTCTATCCATTATAAATTCTGATTTATAAAATATAAAATATATAATATATATATATATATATATAATATATATATTACAGATATAAATTGTTGAAAAATTAAATACGATTAGATTTTATTTATTTCACCGTGTTTCCGGAAATGAGCATTTGCCCGTGCATCCTCTGTCAACTATGGAGAATATAGTGTAATGATTTTGCAAAAAATTTGACAACAACTCATATAAAAATAAAATGTTATATTTATAATTTTCTTTAGTGCGTGGGATCCATAGCAAAGAACTTTCTACATTCTATGTTGTATGAGGTTGTGTTTCAATTTTTTCTCTCAAACTACACAGAAATGATAGTCTATTTTTCATATAGCGAGTATATATCTGTGTAGTTTATCAACTACTATTATAGCTATACCCGCAGTGAGTAAGAAATATAAATAAATCCTTGTGATCTCTAACTAAAAATTTAATTTGCACTACTATTATATATATATATTATTAAATTTGATAAACTGTAGATCACAAAAATTTTGTTTATACCACACAAAGAGAAAATATTTAAAACGTTTAAGATTTTGCTTACTTTTGGTATAACATGATGATCCACATTTTAATTGTAATTTTTTGTACTAGTCAAGCCATTTGAGAGAGTAGAATCTGGAGATTTAGAATACAAATTCTCAAATTGTTTGAGAGTTGTATATTATTTTAGCTCATCTTAACTTTGTTTCCTAAAACATCAGTAATATTTTCATTATTTATATTGTTTATAGGCTTAAAAGTTAAGATATACGATATATATATATATATATATATATATATAAAATATATATATATATATATATAAATTACTAAATACTGTTTGTACAGGGAATAGTAATAAGAGAATCGTAATTTATTATAAAATAATTACAATAATATACTTCTATATTATAAAAAATAAATAATAATGAATAAAAAATATAAAAACGTTAGTTAAGAAACTGTATCGCGAGAGAGTGAGTACAATATAAGCTTACCGAAGAACTAAACATCTCGTACGGGTTCGTGCAAAGTATTTTAACTGATAATTGGCAAAGTTGTTTTAGGAGCGTGAGAAAAAAAAAAAAATTTAAAATCCACAGGACATTACTTTAAGAAAACTTTCTCTCCACCATGTACTACTCTTTTATACTCCATGTATCTATATATATATATGATATATATATATAAACTTAAATGTGAGGAGTCTCTTTCAGGAAAAAAAAGTGAATATAACTCTCTCAAAAATTTGTAGTCAGTTTAAATTTATATATTAAAAAAGTTATATGGAATGTTATCTGCGCAAAGTAGTTTCAAGCGGTGATAAAAAAATTGTGAAATATGAGAATTCTAGGTAAATTTTAATGTTTCATGGTTTAAAAAGTAATACTTTTTTTATTTTTCTATTAAATATATTATAAATCAAACTGTAAAGCTATAATTTATGAAAAACTGTTGTGGGTACAGGTGATGGATACTCTATATAATTCTATTAATTATTTTACTTATAGACTCTTTTTACTATCCATATAATAGTAACATATATATAAGAAACGACACTCAAATACACTCATAGTTCAATATACTATGAGATGAAGAATATAAAGCTCTTATAGAATACATAATTTGTACCGTAACTAATTTGTGACTTTGCATAGATGAATCAAAGATTTCATTCAAAGAAAAAATCTGCTAAAGGCGCTCTTGTATATATCGACATTTAAAAGTTGTCACCAATGAGCTATACACTATAAAAAATAAATTTTATCAATATATGTGCAAGTGGCTTAAAGAACAAGTATACAAGATATATAGAGCATTTTGAAAATCCAGTGACTCTCTAGGACACACTATAACTGTTACAAGCACTCTCATATACGCAAAGCTCCTAAAGGGTACTGCGTAATTACTGTAGTAAAGAGAGAGAAAATTATAAGTGGAGACACCTATAATAATAATAATGATAACTCATCTCACAGATTCTCGTCTCACATATATGAATTTACATGAGATGATATATAATGAATAATTATGAGATTGAATATGCTTATATATTTTTTTATCTATGATAATAATTAATAATAATAATAAATAATATATTTTAATACCATAATATATAATAAATTTAAATCACAACTATCCCACTGTCACCAAACGGAGGCGCGAAAGAAGAAGGAGAATAAGGGGAATCTGCTACAATGGTTCTCGGCAGATGCAAAACGATCCTTGCCTTTGGTAATCATGAGGCGGTCAAAAAAGTATGAGTGTACGTGAGTGTCATTGTGGACTTACTATAACCACACCTCTTCGAAAATCTGTATGGAGATGAATCACTTTTAGTTTCTTAGTAATGATCAGTTTTCCTTAAAGTGTTAGTGACATGAGTGTTCGTCGATGTTGTTTGTTGATTGTGCAAGAATAGGCAATAGCGGTATTTTGAGGGGGTCAAGACGTATAGTATTCAAGTTGAGTTAGAGTATATGTTTTTAGAGTATACCTGGCCATTTTCATAAAAAATCATGGGTGACACCCTCTCACTACTATTAGGCTAATGAGATCTGGTTTTAGTAGGTGAGAGGACACCGATCGAAGAAATTTGGTAATTACAATACTGCAAGATATAGATTGAAATACCACTAGTGAATATGATCAAACGAGCGGAGGCTGAATGAATGGTGTTGATTTTACAGCATTGGTTAAAGAATTGAAAATTAATAAAAGGTGTTTTACGTGAGTTCATAGTTCCAAGGGATAATTGGAGATAGACCGGTAATAGTATCCTTTGATATATATAGTAGGTATATTAAATTTTATAAATTATAGGAACTGTAGTAAAAATTATATATAGTGTATATTGTAGAGGATAGAGGTTATGATAGTTATGTATAGATGGTTCATCAAGGAACAACACAGATGAATCATGTCATAGATTGTCAGAAGAGGTTAAGTCGGAA
>JABUQX010041489.1:0-30559 GCA_015478945.1 Trachelipus rathkii | reverse complement strand
CGGTATGCTTCGTTTTCAGTCTTTGGGTGTTTAACCGTTTCGCATTTATCAGTGAAACGCTTTCGCGTTTTCGTGCGCTCTTCAAATATATATATATATATATATATATATATATATATATATATATATATATACTTATATATATATATATATATATATATATATATATTATGAACTAAAAGGACTGGTTCAATGTTTCACTAAAAAAAATTGTAAAAATTGAAAAATTGATCTAATTAATTATTTATAATTCATCCAGATTTTATGAATTTTTTTGGTTCAATTCAGAGCATATTTAGGTATATAAAAACCTTTTTGACATCTTGTCTCAATATGAATTGACGAATTGGTGCCTCTATCGCCCCATAAAATCGACATTTAAATGTATGGTAGAGAAAAGTTTTAGGATTATGCCCACTTAGCACCTCTATACCATACTCAAAAATAAAAAATATCTGTGTAGATTTTTTTTAATATTAACTGGAAGTGGCATGAAATTTTCTAGAACTGAAAATTCTCCCTAAATTAAATTTTTTTTTAGTTTAAGAATAGATTTATATGTTGTAATTTTTACTAATTAACTAATAAAACCAGAATTTTTAATCGTAATTAATTATTAATTATAGTAATTTCTTCATTTTTAAATTACTAAAGAATGAATATTAATATGGCTAAATACATTAAATTACCAAAGTTTAAGATTCACAAAATGTGGTGCAAAAATATAGAAGCATATCAACTTTTTCAGGGGAAATTTCAAACATTGCATTTTACCTTCAACATTTCCTGCATACTCTTGTGTCAGGGGTCTATTCTCAGGAGGAATAACAGCAGTAGATGGGTCACAATCTGAAACAGACTGACAATATTACAAATGAAATTAGTTATTATTTTGCAATTGTATATGCGAGGACATTTCTAAAATTTATTAATTATAAAGTATTTAATATAATTTTAAAGATATTTTTCATTACGTATTTATATCAGGGTTGGGGATTTTTTGGATTTTTTGAGAAAAAAATCAATTTTTGATTTTTGATTTTTTGGATTTTTTGGATTTTTTGAGAATCGTGACGTCACGCGAAATATAATTTGTAAACAAAAATTTTTTTTTAAGTTCGATTAAGTATTATTTTTAACCCTAGGCCCTATATCTGAGTTCAAAATCTTAAAATAGGGCTTATAGTCTATGACACAATGAAACCGCAACACTAAAGAGTGTTATTTGTAATAATGATAATATATTACATCAGAAATAAACGAAACATGTTTGAATCAGATCTTTTGTTGACATTTTTATAATGTAGAAATTTGAAACAGAGTAGCCTTGCTATGATATTATTATTCTAATTTTTTATTTCTATTGAAATTAAATCACTTAAATATCCAAAAAAATTAAAAAATATATATAAAAAAGCAAAAAATCAAAAAAAGCAAAAAATCATGATTTTTTGGAGCAAAAAATCAAGTGAAAAAATCAGTTGAAAAAATCAATTGATTTTTTCCGTGCCATCCCTGAAATTTTATATTAATTTTTGTTATACAACGTAAATGCAATTAATATCCGCCTTCGGTCGGATATCCTGCTCTTTAAAAGAGTTCTGGCCGGATATCATTTTCAGTTTCGAATCAGACCTCTGGCATGCCAGATTTTTCTATAAGGAATTTATTTTTTTCCCATAAAAATCTAAAGATTTAATTTCACACAGAACACTCCATTTATTAACTTTAGGTATATTTAGCTATAATTTTGTATGTAACTGTATGAAATTGTGGTATATACACACATGTAATGGATGTAAAATTGTGAAATTTTCTCTATTTTTACTGAAAGATCCTTTAAACAAATCTTGTAGATTATAATAATTTAAGTGCATCTGATACAGAAAATTCTGCATCTTTAAAATCTTAATAAACTTCCTTGTTAGTAATATATTTCGTATAGTTATGTAAGGGAATTTTTTCTTTAAATTTAATGTGATTTACAATGTATAAAGTATTAAAAGTTATCTAAAGAGACAAAACATTAATTAATATATATATATATATATATATATATATATATATATATATATATATATATATATATATATATATATATATATATATATATATATATATATATATATATATATATATATATATATATATATATATATATATATATATATATATATATATATATTAAATAAAGGTCATAAGTGGGAAGGTAAAAAGAATTACTGCCTTCTTTTAAAATGAACCATCCAAAGAATCGGGATGATTCTTTACTAACTACAATATTTGTAAAATATTTATTCCATATATTGCGATTATGCAATATTTAACACCTATATATATATATATATATATATATATATATATATATATATATATATATATATATATATATATATATATATATATATATATATATATATATATATATACTGACGATTTGGTGTCTCTATCCCCCAAAAAATGAACATTTAAATGTATGATAGATAAAAGTTTTAGGATTATACCTCCCCTAGCACCTCTATACCATATCCAAAAATAAAAATATATCTGTGTAAATTAATTTAATATTATCTGGAAGGGGCATGAAAATTTCTAGAACTCAAAATTCTCACAAAATTAAATAATTTTTTTTAATTTAACAATACATTTTTATGTTGCAATTTTTACTAATCAATTAATAAAACAAGGATTCTTAATTATAATTAATTATTAATTACAGTAATTTTTCCATTTTTAAAATGTTGGAGAATGAATATAAATAAGGCTAAATACATTAAATTATCAAAAGATTACGATAACAATGTATGGTAATCTAACATCCCGGCTAGCAAACATTAAAAATAATTTATTATTCATAGTTTAAAATTAAAATAATTAAATATGTAAATGCAAAGATAAGCAATTAGTAGAAATACTTCTACTAAAAGCAAGTAAAAGTTAAAACATATGGCAGTTAATGCCTAATGAAGGAGGAAGAGGCCTTGTATGTTAGGCTGTGATAAAACAGCTTAACAATAAGCATACTAATCCCTCCCCTGGTGTTAGGTCAGAGCCTAGTGTGTTTACATGAATTTACGCTTTAAAGTTAATAGTAAAGTTTAATGAATTTATTTGTAGTTTGGGCGTTGTAATAGCATGTAATAAAGTATTGGTTAATAGCAAGATAAAAAACATGAGTTAGCAGTTAAATATGGGTAGTATAAGCAGTAAAGCTAAAAGTATAAAACAAAGTGGTTTAAGGTTCTATATACTAATCCCCCCTAAGTGTTAAGTGAACGACCTCTATTTGATTTATCTAATATTATCTTGCTTTAAGGTATGTAGAGGGTTTAATAATAATATGATGAATTTAAAGCAGTATAATACAGATATGGAAGGGTTAATATACTAGTAAAGAGATCTCTTGAGTTTAAAGCAGAAGGAAAACAATGAAGTTAAAGCAGTAAAGCAGATTAAAACCAAAAGACATCCTAATCCCCCTCTTTGGTGTTATTACACGATTTTTGTGTGTCATAAAAAGAGGATACTGATGTAAATTGTAAATGTTAGATGTTTTTAATAAAAATTTCGTACAGTTGTGTGAGCAATAAAATTCCGTTTTATTATTAAACTTTCTTGTTTGTTCTTGCTTACATAGCAGATTATTTTTAAAATATTATTAACATATAAACACAGCACCATTTTTCTTGTAGTTATTAGAGTTATAAAATAATTGTTAATAAATTATATGCTTGTTATTAATAAACTCTTATATTTGAGATTTACAGTTTAGGGTCTTCCGAAATGATGAGTTTTTAATTAAAAAAATGCATTAGGCATGGAATTAAAAGTGGTGACTGTATAGGGTAGGGTCACCTATATTTTTCATCGCGCACGCCCGTGTGTGTTGTCGCACCTGCGGTTGCTGGGCCTCCATCCTTTGCGGGGAGGGTAGCTATGCACATGAGACACGCGAAAAAGCCTGGTTGTTGGGCAGCATTTATGACTTCTAAGAGGTTAGAGCACAAAGATGAGTCATTTCAAAGATTGAATAATACAATATAAGTAGGTATCAAAGATGGCTTTGAGTGCTAAAAGGAGTGAGCGTCTACATAAAGATGCGCAATACTAAATTGAGTCTCTCGTAGTTTGTGTGGGAGTGTTAAGGTGTGAGCGCGTAACCTGTGCGTTGTGTTATGTGTAATGTGTATATGGTTAGTTTCAAGTGTCTATATGGCGGTGTAAGTGCTTATAAGTGCTTATAAAAAAATAGACTAAGTCATAGATAGTAGCATTTCTGAGGCAATGATTGTAATATTACACCATTATCGAGATCTCATACCCTTTATATCTAGGGGTAGGATTGTTCATCTCATATTTTAGGCTATTCTAGCTCCACGGCTGTATGCTATGAAGAAGGCTTGTGTAAAAAAATGCACTTCAGGTTGGAACTCAGTGTGCACTCACTTTCTGGCACTATTGTGGCACTCATCTTGGCATCTCATGGCATCGTCAGCGTTTGGCGCGGATCATGGCCAACTCAATTGCACTCACTTGCAACCTCACCTAAGGCAACTCACCTCCGCCTGGACGTCATCTAATACTCATAGATACTACTATAGGTAGAGTATCTATCACCACCTTAGATAGCTTCGTTATCTCGGTGTATGAGCCGTAACCATTCAAAGCATCAAGTAGACATGGTATCAAAACTTTGACCTCCTATTGTTAGGTCTACAGCCAGCTAGAATGTAATCCCTTAGGTACTTAGGGGGGTGAATTCAAGGTTTTAAATGACGTCAAAACAATGCTAAGTTCCTTGAAAGGAAGTGGACAAAAAAATTATTACCGTGGGATCAATAATTTGACCCATATGGAACGACCAAAATGTTTTAGGACACTCGCGCTTGTCACAGTGAGTATAAGTGATAAATGTAAGTGTGGCGTTTAGTGGTGTAAATGTAGGAGGTATCATAGTGAATGTGTTAATAGTGTCGAGTAGGTGAAAATGATTCACATGTATAAAGTGTAGTGTGTGTTGTGTTTGTTGTTGTGTTTTGTGTGTGTGTTGTGTATGTGTGTGTATTGATTGCGCACGGCGCATTACGGTTGTGTTTAGGTGTTCAGTTAGTGGTAGTCCATATCATGCGTACAACTGTAAGTGAACTAAATAATGTGACGGGTGTGGCGCGAGGGGTGTGTGGGCAAAAGAAATTGGCTGTGTGGCCAAAAAGGAGCTCCATGGTAATTATTATTAGGCATTAAGGTAAGCCTAAATATTCATTGGTCAAAAACAAGGTAAGACAGCAAAAAGGGGCTAAGCCCCTAAAGGAGAGATAAATAAATTACCCGCTGGGTCATATAAATGACCCATATGAAAGGTACAAAAAATTGACCGTTGGGTCTAAATATTACCTGTGGGATCAGAAAATATGGAACCATGGGGTAGTCTGTCATAGATGCTTTGGAGTCAAAGGGGAAGATTAAAGGAGAAGCGTTTAATGTGACATATCAAAAAAAATCAGGGCATAAAGTCACTAAAGCGAGTAGATATTCCAAAAATTACGTCTTGGATCAAAAATTACCCGATGGGTCCAGAAAAATAATATTTAGGGAGGGCGTAAAGAGTAGGGGCGAGATTACGTGTACAACAGGTTGCTAGCGCGTTTATCTCTCAAAAGCGGGGTGTGTGGGGGGCCGGCGCCATATACCGTTTTCTTCGTATCATGTTATGGTAGTATAGGGCTCGCGAAGCTAAATTTATTATGGTTTATGCCCGAACTAAAAAATTGGGGTTAGGATTGCTGCAATAAGAGATTAGGGGTGGCCAAATAACCGTAGGAGCCAAAATGACCCGATGGAAAGACCAAAGGGTTGGTGAAAAATTAAGGGACGTTCTCAATTTGATAAATTAGGATGGGGTGGTTCTCTATAGAAAATTGAGGTGGTTATTACAAAAAAATTAGGCTTGGTTTTGTTCCTATCTATATTAATATTGGCGTTTGCCTAAAAAAGATCATATGAGTCAAATTAAAGGTCTCTAAGGCTTTCATAATAAAAAAGGTCCAAAGGGTAAATAAAATGTTCCGGATAGTCATAAGGTGGGTCAATCAAAGGGGTCAGTCTCAATGTTCAAGGGGGTTCAGTTCCAAGGTCAATGGTCCAAATGAGGTCAGGTATGGTGCAGGTCAAGGTAGGATATAGGTCAAGGGCAGGGGTAAGAAGGCCATCTTGTGTGGTCAAATGTGTTTCTCTAGTGGATTCTCTGCGGTGGGTCAGGTCTCAGTTTTCGTGCGTGCAAAATGTGGTGGCCTTCGGGAATGCTTATTGAGGTTAGGCTTTTTCCACACCTTCTCACACTCGCTCTCCGGGACCACCACAATACTACTATCGTGCTTGTGAATAGGTATATTTTTGCCACTTATGCGTCGTTTATAACATTTTTGTTCTTGTTGTTCAAAACATTTTAAAAGAATAAAATAATAATAAATATATGAAAGATGCAGATATTACAGACTTTTTCAGACAAACAAAAAGTATAGCACTTATGTTAATAAAGATTCCGTAGGAATAGAAGTGAGAGTTTCTCTGACTCCGACCTGAATTCTGCTCCCCTCTCCTGGACACTTCTGGTAGATCTGCGATAGCAGCCTTGGGGAATAAATCTGCAACGTAACGGTATGTATTGTCACTTTCACAAAGGTCTAATAAAGTCAGGCGCAAATTCAAGAATACTCAGTATAAGGACTGTTCATCCACACCACATCATCATCACGATTCTGATTCCCTTAGCGGCAGTGATGAATTAGTGGTGGATCTCTGTGACCAGAATCAAATATTTATTATCTGCCTTCTAGGTAAAGGAGAGATAGGTCGGAAAGATATATTTTCAATGAAAGTGGACTTGATGAATTAAGTGGTTAAGCTTACTCTGTAAAAAGTTGTTGTGGTTTAGTGCTCACAAAATTTTGTAGTTTTTTTTGTTTCGAAAAGCGAGAATAGAAGGGGTATAAGTGGAAAAAATACCAGGAATTGAAAGGTGTTTTTGGGTGCATGAGTACTGAATTTCAAACTTAAAGATAGCCATCGGTTAATACATTTTAAAAAAACTCGAGTGGCATAACTAAAGTAAAGTAGGGAAAGGATACGCTAAGAGAAAGATATTTTTGTGATCTGGTCTATGAAGAAAAGACAAGTAGTTCTTATAAAGGAAGAAGAAGGGAGGCCGGAAGACCAGTGTTAGAAAGTGCACAATTGCGAGAGGTTGTTGAAAACAATTCGATTCTGTTTATAAGCCGCAGATTTAATTATATTCCGGGGGTACCATCGAGAACATCATACTCAGGTCGAATCGAACCTTTCTTTGACCTATGGTGCACCATAACGATGCTTCAATATTCAGTGCGGTCTTTTAATGATACTCGCCTTAATGCTGGAGACCATTGTTCTTCACAATATCTATTTATTACCAAAACTAGTGCTGAGAAAGCCATGTATACCAGGTTTCCTCAGTCGTAAATGCTTCGGTTAATTTTCACAGTACATGTTGTGTGGGAACGCATCTCATATCAACATAAACTCTTGCATGGAGAACTATTAATAAAGATATAGTAAAAGTTGGTGTTACTGTATCTTAGCACGATCTCAGGAGCGAGGCCGATTGTCTCCAGATATGGAATCCATTATGTCTTTCTTTATTGAGTGATGCGTTACGATTGATAAGGTTTGGAGAACTTGTTACGGGCGTCTAAAAATAGATTTTTTTGGTGGTGTGTTTCTTATGGTCGTGTAACATGATTTGACTCGTGTGAGTATAAAGTCTTTCCAAATTTAACTGTTTATAGTATAAAGTTAATTAAGCTGAGACTTGGTGTTTGGATATGATGGTTGGAATGAACTTAATCTAAGGTATGTTTAAAGCTTTTTGTTAGGTTGAGTAGAATTTATGTGGGGAAATGTTATAGAGAGGTAATAAAGGAAAATATCACAAAAGCTAATATATATACTAATAAGTTGGATCTCTTCAATAGTCTTTTGCAATGCTTAAATTTATCCTCACAGACGCTTCTAAAGTTCAAACTATTCGAAGTGCAATTGGGGAAATAAAACCATTATATTATGAGATGTTGTACATTTTTTTCTTTATATTGATGTAAGTGCTAAGTAGGAGAAAAATTCTTTGGTATTAAAATTATGCAAAACCTTTTGATTATTGTTTGAATATGAAGTATAAAATAAATAGACCACGAAAAACTTGTTATATTGATATAAAGAAAGAGATTATAAAAAGTTATGAGCGCTAAGAGAAACTTCGCTGGTATGTACACACCTTCCCCGGAAGCATGAAATCTTGGGGTGATTAATTCCCTCCACTTTTTTTAGAAAGAGAAGATTATGGCTTTTTTGCTCACAGATATAGCAAGGGCACTTTTAGAAATCCACACATCACAAAATATATGTGAGTGAAGATCGGTCATGCTACTGCATATACAAAAAAAATCTACCTTAAATTATAGAGAGCGAATGAGTGGTGGTCTATCAGTCTTTATGTTCTGGGTTCGGGTGCATATTTTGGTTTGTGTTAAAACAGACTATATAGAGGGGTTAACATGACAATCTTTTCAATAAGGGTCGGTTGATGTGCAGGACACACGTTAGGGTTGATTGGGATTAGTGAGATTCATATAATGAGGTGAATAATTATAGTTTATGAAACCTAAATTCAGTGAAGGCCATCAGTAGTATAAATTAAACCATTTTATGAAACTTGTTCCTCAGTAGATTTTTTTGAAAAAGAGAGAGTTGTATGGTAAAGCGCATTGTGAATCTGATTCTGGTTTATTGGATAAATTAAGCTGATAAATACCAAGAAGTGAACAAATTCAAAAATTACAGACCCAAATATCTTACTTCCGAACCACCCACATGGCTATTATCGCACATCCGATATATTTCATATACCAATTTTTTGGAATGTATTGAATTTAATATACGAGCATTAGGAAAGGAGGTTATTAAATCACATAAGAAATTATATCTTCATTGCAAACATTGTTCTATATTCCGAACATGTGTTTATGGGCACATCATGCACGGAGCTTATAATAAGTATTTTCTACTAATTTACAAGTGATGATCTCGAAGAATAGCCAATTGAGGTTTTAAGTTAAACGATGCAGAATAGATTGCAAATTTATATGAGAAGAGGGTTATTGTTTATAATTCGGACTCCCTCCACAACCCCACAGAAATACGATCCAACAAACGGCAATCCAGAAGAACTTAGTTTCTGTACGCATCACAATTTCCAAATAATTTTTGGACATTTTCCTCTCCGTAGGCACGAATAGCGGTGGCAATGTTTGACCTTGTCCGAGCTAGCTTCGAGTAGAAAGAACTTTTCAAGGCATTTAGTTGACTCTGAAAACCGTACTTGAGAGGAGAGTTAGCTAGATTGTGGAGAGGTAGTGAGTACCATTGATTACTGGAACTTTCTCCTTCCTCTTACACAAGTAACGGGATGCAAATATTGACATAAAAAGGAACTGATAGATGTTTATTTGAACTATTGCCTCATCACATGCCCGTGCGATTAAAGGATGTCGAAGGCGCATCATGTAAGATTGATTTTGAGGCAAGGTTTATATAGATTAGTTCCCATTTTTTCTTAAGGAAAATATTTAAAAGTGTTTTTGATTTACTTCCTAATAAAACTCACTGGAGGGTTAATATATATATATATATAATATATAAATTTTGGTAAAATTATGAGGTTTTATATATTATATATATAAAAACATAATAAAATATAATAAAATAAATAATATAAATATATGATGTATATAATAATATACTATAATATATATAATATTATTTATTATTTTAATTAAATATTATATATTTATATTAATTATATATTTATAATATTGTATTTTTTGAATATATATTTAGTTATTATTATTAACATCTTGATAGATAAATATATAATATAGTTATATATAAATATATTAATATATAAAACTTCCTTCATACTAATATTATATTTATTTATTATTTTATACCGATAATAATTAATAATAATTAATAATACCCTGTACAAATTTAATATATAATATAATTCCTAATACATAATATTATATAATATATAATAATCAAATTAAGAAGAAATCATTTTTTATCCAGCCCCTCCCATGCTTCAAAGACATGGATATACTATACTACACTATAATACTATATTATATATATATACATAAATATTTATCCAAATGTATAATTTGGTATGTTATATTAATACAAATTCTTTTGGTGTAAACTATTATATATCTTTAATTTATTTATAATATATATATATATATATACTATTTATCGGTAGGGTAGGTGGTAGGTAGGAGTAGCTACTCATACTAACCCATATACAATATCAGTATACTATACGTGATGCATACTAATATGAGTGGCCTTATATATATATAGCCTACTAAGGTGGGCTTAGAGGTGGGACTTAAAGAGAGGAATACTACGGTGACGCCTAGTACTGAGTATAGTAAGGATTGAAAATAATATAATATATAAAGAACCCTAAGAATAATAAAAATAAATCCTTACCTATAAAGAAGACAACAAAACGATCATCAATGAAGCAATACGGTAAACCAAATGCTTGAATTAGTAGGAAGATTTAACCGCATTACCCATTGATTCGCCTTTTATTAAGTTAAACATTTCTTAGTGAAAAAACCTTCAAACTCTGGAAAGGGCCTCTCTATAGCCGATCACGTCGCAAGTTATTTCTTCTCTGAGTCAGAAAAACATATTTCGTTGGCTCTCAAAGACTAGGCAAACTGGCTATAATCGCTAGACTCTAAGTAGCAGCATTTAAAAAAAAATAAAAAAAAAAAAAAATCCCACTCAAATCTTTTTATATATTGATCTCTCTTTTTCTTAAAAAAATAAATGTAGGTACAAAAAATATGAATTTGTTCAATTAATATTTTAAATATATAATGTGTATATATATATTGTAAAGGTAGGAAGGGGTGAGTGATAGGGTATGGGAGGTATTTTTCCCCCCCCCTTCTAGGTAAGTATAGGTAGGGTGATATATATAATATATATATTATATATATATATATATATATATAATATAATATATATATATATATATATATATAAATAATAATATATCACTACCTTTACTATAACCAAACTGAGTGATAAGTGATGGTTGGGTGATAGGTATAGTATATTAGATATACTAGTATACTATATAATTATAATAAAATAATAAATATAACTTTATACGTATTTATAAATAATATATACATATACCCTATATCATACTCAATAACTATTATATATAGAGTTATATATGTATATATATATATATGGGGGTTAATATCTACTCATTGTCATAATTGTATTTTGCCTTCACTACAAGAATTTGAATCGATGCCTGGTCCGCCTCTAATATTATATATACTAATATATAAATTAAAAAAATATAACTATTAAAATAATTTTGACCTATCCCATTATATATATATTATATTTTAGATTAATATATAGGGTTATATAGGCATCATACGATAAATTTATAATATATATTATACCTGGATTAATATATAATAAATATATATAATCAGTGGACGAAGCGTTCCGAGTCATCTAGTTGGGAATAGCGGGAGATGAGGGCGCTGGACCAGATGGAGATAAAAGATAAATTCAATGCCTTCTTTTCGAGGGAATGTTCATGGTATTATTGCTCGAGTGTCTCTTCCCATTATCATGCATATATATATAATAATATTATATATATAATATTATATAATATACATAGTGATGATTAGCATATATATATATTATATATACTATACGTAGGTGATAGGTGCGGGGGTGATACCTACTACGTGAGGTATATAATATATAATATAACTACCGTGAGGTATAGTAATAAGTATAAGACTTGAGAGAAGCGGGATATTAAAAAGACCCATTGAGCTTAATATTGGTAAGTAGGTAGGGGGGGCCGGTAATTCATCTGTAAGAGTCCGTGCGTGGCGGAGAATCAATTAGCCGGCAGAGAACAAATGGTATCGCGTGATTATGAAATAATGTTTTTCACATGCTTCTCGAAGGCGAGTTAAAATGACGCAAGAAATGATATAATAGAAAAAAAAATATAACATACCAAACACTCATACTTCTATCAACCGGGGTATCTCGCTTTCTAAACAAGGGTTGGGAGAGATTCTGTCCACGGTTTTTTCGGAC
This sequence comes from Trachelipus rathkii, assembly GCA_015478945.1. NCBI lineage: Eukaryota > Metazoa > Arthropoda > Malacostraca > Isopoda > Trachelipodidae > Trachelipus > Trachelipus rathkii. The sequence goes on along the minus strand of JABUQX010041489.1, from coordinate 18,310 downwards.
TTCTCAAGAATTTCTTTGAGCGGATTTTTTCCTTTTTTTCTCGCGGCGTCGGATATAAAGCATAGGAACTTAAAAATTTGTTCTCTAACACGACAGTTCTTGGTATCGTTCTTTTCGGGACCCCCGTAATAAATAATAAATAATTAACAAATGGGTGTTATCTGTGGCACCGCCACGCCTCGCGCGCGCGGCGGGGGGCGTGTCCGTCTCGGGCCGGGGGCCTCCGGCCTGTCGCCCGCACCCGACCTTCCTGTCTCCTCTTTTCTCAATTAAATTATGCCAGATAAGACAATATTAAGAAAGGAAATTCCAGTAAAAAAACATTAATTAAATTTATATTAGTATAACGTGAAACTACATACATGTAGAATGTATTATCGGATGATTTGAAAGGCTTTTGTCGCGGTTTAGGTACAAAAGTAGGTCTTCAATTAAATTCCTTTTATTATAATACATTTATTAATATGCACTTTATCAAGTATGAATTAATGAAAAAATCTTAATACAAATAAAGAAAAAATGTTTCACAAATGAATTTGAATTCTTGATAAAATAAGTATTTTAACAATTAGAAGTGGAAACTCGTCTCCTTTGGAAATTATCATCGGAACACCTACTGAGGGTTGTTAATATTATATTATTAAATATTAATTATATTATTATAAGAATATTATTAATTATATTATTAAATATATATTATGAGTGTAATCTAACATTCCCAATTATTATTGTTACTCAAATATTAATTACATTATTACTTTATTATTTATAATTATATAAATATAATAGTATAATTATAATAGTATGAAATGTAATAATTATATTATATTAATAATAATAATACATCGTAGACAGATAATAATAATGGATCATTATTATTATTATTATTATTATTATTATATTATTATTATTATTATTATTATTATTATTATTTCTATATTATTGTGATGTATGCATAATGTTATTATGTTATTATATTATATTATTATTATTATTTCGTGAAATTATTTTATCACTTTTTGGTTTTAAGGTATTTTTCCAATTCCCTTAATATTTTCTTCTGATATTCATCTTAATTTCCTTAATATTCAATCTGACGAGCAATAATTTTGCCTAAATGAACTCCCAAGCGCGGGGGTGTAGAGGCGAGTAGTTTCTAGTATATATGAGATCCGACCGGCTCCTCCCGCTCCTGGTAAACCTTCAGGACATCTTTCAAGTGAGATTTCCAATTCTTACAATTGATATGAATTACCTCTTCCTAAATCTTAGATTAAGGAAAATCTCACAAATTACAAATTAGATGTTGGTAAGATCTTTGTGTTGGAGTTTCAAATTATTATAATTTAACTAAAGGGACAATACGATGAACTTTATTGTAGAATGTATGGTTTTTAGATGTTATTATGTAATAAGCCTCAGACTATTTTCTACGTATCTTGGGGCTTCACATCGAGGAGTGTAACGAATTTTAATGATTTTGAACAATTCAGTATACCAGTTGTCTTGTTACGAGCTCGAATGAATGAGAATTAGGATATTTACTGGTTTAATATCTTCTCGTGCTGGTATGCCCTATCTTCCTTTTGAGTTTATCCCACATTAGTCGTTGTATACCAAAATATTTCGACCGTACCAGTCAGACTCGGTGACCATGAGCGGCAAATTTGGTGTAAAATCGAACAATGGTGATTAACTGATATAGGGTTTAATCCTCTAGTGCAAACAGCAGAAGAAAGTTTTCTTGTTTTGTTATTTAATATAGATTTAATAGTTGATAGGTTTTTTTAAATTACTTGTAGATTTAATGAATGGCGTTAATAATCATACTCTCCGCACATATTTTCCTCTTTTATCGAAGTCTTTGCATTTGAAGTTTAAAATAAATTTAATGCTTTTCAGAGTATACTTGTCCGTATTAGTCCTGTTTATATTAAAGCAGCTTTTTTGATGTGTTTTTTGTTTTATTATGTTCTTCACTATCTGTTAAATTTAAAGGTTGGTTACAGTTCAATCCAGGCGTGTTGAGTTTAAATTCTTTTAACTCAAGCATCAAAATGACATCCCAATCCAAGCACAATTTATAAGCCCTATAATATGAGTGTTTTAACAATGAATTTTTATTAAACGTTCTGGAGAGTAGGGCTTTTATCAAGGTACAGACCATATCACGTTCGGCGTTTGCACCATGTTATGCCATTGTGGAAAAAGTTTCTCCAAAAAATCATCCATTAATTTGATTTAATGATCCAAAGAAGTTTAATAATATTATTTAGAAGAAAGAAAGATTTTAATAATTATTATCTTACAATATATGATATAATATATACTATATTAATAATATATATAGAATAATAAATGATAATATATATATTATAATACAGGTATCTATCTGATTACATAGATGATATTATATATATAATAATACATAAATATAAAGATATATTATATATACTAGCTTATAATATAAGATATCGCGTTCACATATATATATATTATATATAATATAATAATAATACTCTACTATACCATATATATAATATATCATTATCTATACTACTACTACTTATGATGATATATATATTATTTATATATATAATATTAATATATATTATATATTATATATATTAATATATTGTGATATATTGTGATATGATAAGGGTATTATCTCAATATAATATATATAGAGTTATATAAAGTATTATATGTATAATATATTATATATAAATAATAAAATATATATAAAGTTATATAATAATAATAATATTATTTGATTATAAAAATAAACTTTTTAGAGTGGTTTTGATAATATAAATATATATATATATATATATAATATATATATAACCGATATATCGATATATATATATATCTAGGATATATATATATTAATATATATTCGTAATAATATTATTATATAAAGCTTTTGATAAGGCTCCCCACATAAGGCTGATGAAGAAGTTATTCAATGTGGTATAGGTGGAGTTAATTGCTTACTCTGGGCTTGCTCTGATTAATATTGAGGTAGGATTGTGGGAAAATAGAAAAAAGCAGTGGGTGTACAACTGACTAATGACAATAAAGTTGCATCTGAATTAATTTCGGTGAGGAAGCTCGCCTGTGTTCCCACAGTGGTTCAAGAGGTGGGGCCACTATTGTTTCCTCAATAGTATATTTCACTAACCTGATCTCCCCTAGGTACCAGGGTACTTAAATTGTCTCGAGGTTTGTCTAATTTGCTATGTATGACTTGATATTCCAATTGTTTGTTCCCACGCTCTAGTTAGGAATAGTGAAGTTTACGTATAAGATTATTCAAACTTTGATCTTTGAAATAAATTACGTCTGGTGATGGGCAGAAATAAAACCCCAGTAATTTCTTTTAAGTGGCAAACATGAATTTAATACGTAAAAAAGTGTGTAATAGTTTCTTCACCTAGGTTTCTCATACAAAAAGTTTTGAACTACGGAATGATGGGAAGTGGCTTGAGTACTGTGGACCAGAAAAAAAATTATAGGCGTGTGGGATTTAGGGGAGTAATTTGAAATAAGCAATCATGTTTTGGAAGCAAGGAGAATAAAGCTAATAGATGCATGGGCATAATAAATCGCAAGAATGTTGTTAAGTTTTCAATCGTTGGAAATATTTTATGGTAAACTGAGCTTTATAATATACGCTATGTTTTTTTATAAATAATACATTATTGTGCACTAATGTTAGCCGTCTTATTTATAAGCGTAAAGGAGTAGTATATTTTCATGAGAGATGTAGAGGATCGAAGAGAGAGAGGAAGAGAGAGAGACGAAAGAGAGAAGAAGAGAGAGAGAGAAGATGAGGGGAAGAGAGAGAGAATGAGAGCAAATCAGATAGTAGCCTAACAAGAGTTGATTCTTGGTTCGAGCGCTTGGTTATGTAAGAAAACTGATGGAGGAGAGCGCGTGAAGGAGTTTAGGAAAGTTTGTGCGTGTATATAGAGGCGGATTTCTGCAGAGGAAGATATGATACAATCTACTCTAAAATTTAGTTGTACATCTTATTGATAAATGACAGAGAGGCGCCACTAAATTCTTCAGTAGTGTTAGAGCACGACGGAGAGACCGGGGGTGCGATAATCTAAGATAAAATAAGAGAAAGCATGCAGATCGTTGATATTAAGAATGCATTATCTGGGGTTTACGGAGCAATATGGGTTATTGTGTAAATTTGGGAATATGGAGTGCGCAGTAGGAGGTTTTGTACATTATTAATTTGATAGTAGGTAGTTTTATATAATTTAAATTGATAGTTTATATATATTTATATAATAGTGATTATTAGGGTATTATTTTTTAAGAGTTATATATTATAAGGTGAGTTTATTTAAGGTAGGTAGTGAGTTTATTATTAACCCAATTATAGTGGATATATATAATAATATATAATATATATATAATATATATATACCCCCTACCTCTAATAAATAATTTATTTATTTATTTAGTTTGGCATTTAAATAGATACTATTAATACAACACTATACTAATTACAATCAGGTTAGGTATATATATATATATATATATATAGGTTATATAATATCAGTGAATTATATAAAACCCCTGTAGAAAATATATTAATAATAATACTACTATTATTATTTTTTATTTACTATTATGTGTTATTATTAATATATTATATCATATTTATATTTATTATTTATTTTTTTTCTACCTTTATTATTTTTATATATATAGTGAGTGATGTTTTTATTTGTCAAAAACTTCCTTCAGATTATGCTGCATAAATTAAATTATATAAATATTTTATTCATAAATATTTTAATAATATATAGTATATATTATATATATTGAGTGGATTATTATTTATATCTATATATATGACCGGTGTAATATATAAAATAAAGGAAAATAGGAACGCGGGGAACTGAGAGCCGGGATGACTTTGACATGACATAATAATTTCCGAGCGCGCTCTCGCCGGACTGAGTAGATGATAGCTATACTACGGCCCATATATATCATTAATATATATAATAGTTATAATATTATATGTAGATGATATATAGATAAAATATAAATGGGTATATATGACTATTTAACCGTTATTATTTTATTTATTTTTTATTAAGATATTATATTATAATTATATATATTATATATATATTATTGCCATAATAATAATATATATTAAATATATAGTAGTTTCCATATTATACTTAATATATTATAAGTGCCGCGAGGAGCTACGCAAATTGTACCAGAGTGGTGGAGCGAAAATTGCCCAAGCCAGTGGCCAAATAAGGCCAAATATAGGCGTTTGAAAGTATATGCTAGTTAACGTTGTTGGGAAATAGATAAAAGGGGGGGGGGTTCCAAACTTTATGAGTGGGGGGGGGTACATTTAAGACTGAGCATAGCTGTTATGTCTAGGATCAAAGAGTTGGGTAAGAAAAAAAATGAAACTGCGTTGAAAGACTTGTCGCATGATCCTTTCTCTCAATGGGGGAGGTATGCGAGGGGAGAACTCAGAAGAGGAGTGTTTATTGTAATAGCTGACCTCTAGAGCTCAAAGAGTAAGTTGGACGCAGACTATTTACGAAACCGGGGCACAAAAATGATTGGGAGAGTGCTAGTGGAGAGGTTACGAGAATGCACCAAATGCCCAAAATAGCTTCTCAATGAGAGCTTTGTGAGTGGAACACCCCAGATGTGTGAGGCATTCTCCATAGAGGGCCGAACGACACCCCCTATAAAGAGAAAGTAGCTGGAGTGGCAAGATGAAATTCTGAAGGAGCCCAGAACCCCAGAACTCGTTATAAAGCTTGTTTTAGAAGGCGAGAAGGTAATGGATCCCTTCCGAGAGACAGAGAGGAGAAGAGAGAAGAGAGAGGAGAGAGAAGAGAGAGAGAGAGAGAGAGAAGAGAGGAAGATGAAGAGAGAGAGAGAGAGAGAGAGAGAGAGAAGAGAAGAGAGAATATTAGTAATTGTGATCCTTCCAAATTAGATCATCTCGAAAAAGAAGCGCCAAGTGATAGCAGACACTTACAGGAAGAGACGAAAGGTTTGAGAGTTTGTGGTGTGATTTCCGCCGACACCCATAAAACGTTGTGTAGTGTTTCGTAGGCGGTACGATTATACATTAATTGTAGTATGAATGGAGCTGAGTTTTTGTGAGGTGGTCAATGAAATCAACCAATTTCTATTGTTGACTCCAGTTATTAAGTGCAGTTAGTTTCGAAGGATTGTATTGTAAATATGCTATCAAAGTAAGGTGGCTTTCTACTATATAAGGATTGTAGAGTTAAAGTGTATTGCCGTTGGTAAGGGTTTGAAAAATGTATTCTAGTTTCATAAAAAAATGATATGCTGAGAATAATGAAGTTGTTGAAGTATTGAGAAAGAGTTTTAGATATATAAGTGGACAAAGTGTGTGATGATTATAATAAAACAGGAGGACATGTGGTTTATTAATTAAAGATAAGATAATAAGAAGACGGGGGATGGAGGACAGAACTTTATGAGAGATTGTAACGGGTTGTGTAGAAGAGTGTGTTATTTTCAACACTATGCTTCTACTTCTCTCTCATCAATTCATTCGTTTCCTCAATCTCTCACGTCTCTCACTACTCTGCTTCTTTCTTCTCAATCGTCTCTTACTCATCTCGTTCTTCTTCTCTCTCTCTCTCTGCTTACTCGTTTCTATTGATCTTCTCGTCTTCTCTCTCTCATCTCTTCTCTCTCTCTCTCTCTCTCTTCTAAAGAGAGACCTCCGAAATCAAAGCTTTGTGCCAGACTCTCGTCGAAGATCTTTTCGATATGTCTGAACAGAGGGTCTGATCTAAAAGATTATCGATAATGAGGCAGAGATAAGAGCATGAGCACTAACGAATCAGAGAGATAGCTGAAAGGGTTTTAGGAGTCTTAGCTGAGGAGTTGTAGGGCGCATTCTTACGAAAGTCAGCGTCTTTTGGTGAGCGGCTAGGGGATGAAACTATTTACAATGATATGAGATGTTGTCCAAGTTCTATTCTCTATTAAGAAATAGAGATGCGAATACCTTTAGTAGCACGATGATTAGAGAGCGAGTAGGATGAGTAAGCTCAGATGGTATTGGAGAGATCGGTCACCATTTTCGCAAATGTGAAGGGGGTTTTGAGTGGAGTGCTTGTTTTACAGCAAGAGAAGGAAAGACCAATATTTGGAAAAGATAAGACGAGATAGTTTCTACCTCAAGACAGAGAGTGAGCAAGCAGCGCATGTTAAGAGTATAAAACGTTTTGAGAACTCCTACAGGAGTATAAAGGAGGGAGTCTATTAAGGATCAACATATCAAGTATCGTTCTCTTAGTTGTTTAATAATCGAGATGAAATCAAGTAATAGACGTCTTTATAGAAATTTTTAAACAGGTGTTTATTTTATAATAATAAAAATTGTTATGGTTTGTAAGGGAGTGGTAGGTGAGAAGAAGAGGTTTATTTGCATTCTTGGAATCGGTCTATAGGATGAGACAATTAAGGGAAACAGGTTTAAGTGCAAAAATATGTTACAGCTTTAGTAGAAAGTAAAACGGTTGTAATGCTGTTTAAAGATGATACTACAGAGGGGGAAAGAGGTGAAGAATGGAAACCAGAAAGGAAATTCCATTTTCTGCTGTGAAAAGAATTTTTAATGTCACGGTGAATAGATTTTGCTAAAAACGAGGCTGTCCTGGATGTTAAATAATAAAAGTTGTGGTGTGTGAGTTCTGGACTTTGTGAGAAGGAGTTCGATTATAACTTCTAAAGATCTTCGATCCCTTGCTGGGCCTGTTTAATTTAACATCAAGGGAGAGTGTACAATAGGTTTAAAAGTCTGAAGAGTTTGTTGTATTATATTTTTGGTATGCTTAAATTTATAGATTTAGGATTAGGCTTTGTGTTTAAAAACAATCAAAAAATTCTCTGATTTAGAATGCCTGTTTGCTTCTCTTTCGCAATTTTGTCAATTTAGCATTTTTCCTGCCAATTCTGCAGCAAAATTTATTTTAATCATGAAAGATTTCTCGCAAGATTGATGAGAAAATAGAGAAATAACCAGGGAAATATCATCTATCTATCTATCTATCTATCTATCTATCTACTATCATTAGGCGTTGGGAACCCGATCAATTATTTTCCTCTTATCTATTGCTACATCTCATCTATCTAATAATATATATATATATAAGAGGACCCTTAATATAAAATCTCCAATATTTCTAGAGAAAACAAGTCTACCTTTATTATTATTGGAGAAGAAGGGATCTCTGAGTTACTACTCTTATATTTCTATTTTCTTATATATTATTACCTATTTATTTACTACTTATTATATTTTATATTAGTGTTTTAAGAATAATTATAATAATATAAAAGGCCATAGAGGTAGGGAATATAATATATAATATATATATATACTATATAAATAATTAACCCTATATCAGTAGGTAGTTACTATTTATTTATCTTTATTTTACTATTATATGAGTAATGTAGGTATAGTTACAAATATAAAAAGAAATACTACCTTTTATATATATATATATATAGTAAATTTGAGGTTTTATGCTTATCCGACAAAGCAATATTTTACTGAAGTCAAGATCTATGATAATTATATTATATATTAATGGAATATTACTTTATCAAAACACATAAATTTATTAATATACCGTATATATATAATAACCTTATTGATTTATTCTCCATTTGACCTGATAATAACTGACCATATATATTATTATATATATATATATATATATATATAATATATTATATTATATATATTATATATATATATATATTATATATTATAGCGTTTATATATATATATATATATATATATATATATTATTATATATATATATATACATTATAAATATATATTATATATGAGTATTATGATACTTATGTAAGACATATAACCTAACATCTGATAATGCGAGTGCAAATTTTATGGTGATTTTATTCAAATAATAATTTAGCATGTTCAATGTCATGATAAATATATTTGAAAAATGAATCCCAGCTAATTATGTGTTATTCAAACGAAAATAAAGAATATACAATGGAACATACTAAAAATTGTATTTTATTATATATTTATAAATATTGTAAATACGTATACAATAATAAGTTATAGGGCTAAAGATAGATATATAGATAGGTAGATAATATATATATATATATATAATATAATAATATAATATAATATTATATATAATATAATAATATATTAATTATACATTATATTATTTTATTTAATTATATTATTAATAGTGATAATAATTTACTCGGTATATATATATTTATAACATCCTAAGAAATATATTGAAATTTACCTTAATAGATCTATAAACTATATATATTTACTTACCATACATCTCATTATTATATTGTGGAATTATTTACGTATGAAGTGCCCAATTTCATATTTATATATATTATATATAATATTATATACTATATATATATGGAGTATTATTATACGTGAGGTACACAAATGACGGGGGAATTCTATCCTCAGTTGACTAGTAGGAGTGAAAAACATTAAAGCATCTCATCGGAAACCTTCCATCTACATTGTAATTTTAGTAATTTATGAGTTCAAAAAAAATGATTGAATCAAAATATGATAATTAGACAAGAAACATATACTGATCGAATATTTTTTTTGAGTTATGTAGCATATGATGAGCAATACGGAGATAATGGAAGGTGACGAAAATTTTAGGAATCGACGACAGAGGAAAATAAGATAAGACAGTATCGAGAGAATGGTGACAAATCCTGGTGAGAAGTGCTGTTATTAAGAGTGTTCGTCTAACGATCCTAAGCCTAGGACCGTACGCAACCTAACGCGTAGAGCCTAGCGAATAACCCTAACAGCCATCAACCTGAACGGGCCTAACCTCTAATCCTTACAACGCTGTAACCGTAACGCTAACATAGGCCTAACCTAACCTAACCTAATACCTAAACCTAAACCTAACCATAAAACCTACCTTAACTAGACCTAACACTAAACCTAGCCTAACCTAGAGCCATATACCTCACTCAACCTAACTAACCTAGACGTTAAACTCTAACTTGAACTCTATCAATTACCTGATCTTAACTCCATGTGGTCGGGATGTACGTTATCTAAATTTTTTAGATTTGTCGTTAACTGCTAGGAGAATTTCTCTGTGGAACCATTTGGACTAGTTCCCATCCAACATTTTTCTTTATGGCGTTCCCGAATCAATAGATATAAACGGAGAACTGAGCAAAAATTCTATTAACGTAAGGTGCTCCCGAATGAAACCTGTCGAAGGATATGAGAAAACAGTGTGTTTATTTTGCTACTTAGGATTATATCGGGTGTGAGGTCGTTTCCGATGTAATGAATATTGTAGAGTTAATATATGTGGTGAGGGACTCATGCGATCGATAAGTCAGGTCTAATAGTATAATATATTGAAAAATAACGAAGCAAAGCAAGAGAGGAAAAAAAAGAACCATGAACAGAGATCAGAATTGTTGTGGCATAAATAGTAATAGGAATTTATGTCCCTATACCGAGAGAATAGGATGTTTGAAATCAAAATCTTTCTGCCAGCTTTTTGCACAGTTGTTTTGTTAAGTTCAGTCATCGCAGCAAAACACACTGATTCTAATGGTGAAATCGTAGGAGTAAGAACAAGAGCGACCTAATCTGTCTCGTAGAGAAAATCATGGAATCCTATTATTAGAAGTTAGTGTTGGCATTATGGACATATAATTTTAATACGATGTTTATAGAATAATTAACCAATACTCATAGAGATCCTATAATAATAACAATATGGATGTCTGTCAGGAGTAATAAGAGGATGTGTGTATGTAGGTAAAGTTGGAGTGGGTGGTGAGAGTGGAGGTCGCGTTGTAAGATACTCAGAATCGTTTTATTGTTTGAGGCGATTTTTTTGGCTTACATTTGCGTTCTATGTAAATAAGTAAGAGAAAAGAATTAATTTAGAAACCTGATTAATATTAAAAGCGATTTAACAACGCGCCATTAATTTTTGTTAACATAATAATATAAATAGATATATAATATATATATAGTATAGAATAAAAGAATATACGTACATCAATATATAATTTCTTTTACTATTGTAATATATATATAAATTCTTATATATCATATTACGGGATGTGATGGTGACTTATATAAGGGGGTTGATATATATTGAATGAGATCATATTATATAGATATTATATTTATGTTTTTATTTATAAATATGAATATAAATTGAATAATATGGCCAATTTTATTAATATATAAGTCTTAAGCAAGAAACATATAAATGTAAGGAGGAAATTAGTGCCCTTCTCGGCGACTGAACCACCGTTGCGAATTGGGACAATATACCTCGCATGCTGTTTACCGCGTTGAAGCTATCCCGCTCAATCGCAAAACCATTCGCAACACCACGCGCATTGTTTCTAATCCCGTAGAAGCTGTATAAATTCGTTTACCTTCCCATTTATGATGCCTTCTTTGTTAAGACCTTATGTAAAATAAAAATTGGTCGAATTATGCCAAATCAATTTAACATAACAAATTATAAAAGAACGGAAATAGAACAGGACTGGACACTTGGATGTCGCCTTGAAGGCGGCTCGGTTGCTTATAAAACTTCTTGACAACCCAATTTTTTTGGGTTAGAGAAAATAGCTCTAATGGGTTTAAAAGCATACAGGAATAATAATATTCCTCTTCATATCGCAAACAGTCTCGTGGTTCCTAATCCTGTTGCAAGAAGGCAGTAATTATTTACGTCCCATTATATGTTCTTTTCTTTAAAATGGTTTAGTATATTATATATTATATATATATATAATATATATATAATTAATAATTATTGATAACGGTATATTAACCCCATAGTATTATATGGTGATTACCTAGTAATATAATAATATAGTATATAATATATACATATATTATTACTATCATGTCGTGTAGATAAATTTTAGTAATTACCTGTTTACGGAAGATAAATACAGGAGAGTGTTTCCACACGATTGTTAACGTGATGGCTAAGACGTACATATTAACCAAACTCAACAGAAAAATACTTATAATATTATAAAGCAACCTCGTAGTGTAGATATTATTTTTATTATTTATATTTTATTTTACCCTCATTGTCTTCTATTCACTCACTCAATAAAAACTTCGTTCTGGCGTCAAAGTCACACAAGCACAAAGGAGTTAGGCAAGCTATCGTTATCTCCCATTTATGACTGTATGACTCAGATATACAGACTTAATAAAATATACTAGTATATAAAATAAGAATAATATAAAGAATAACCTCATATACTTACACCCCTACCCATCATATAGTGCATACTTATATATTTATATTAATACTAATAATAATAGTACAACTAATTTGTACACACATATGTCATATATAATAATGCATTTTTTCAAGAATTGAAATTTAAGGTATAAATTTATAGTATATAATAATTATATAGGTGATATTAATTAGTAAATATATAATAATATATATACCTATATAGGTGTTATTTATATAATAATATATAACTTCACTTATAATTATTATCTATATTATATTATTATAATGAAGTTAAAAAACTAATTTATCTAATATAATATAGTATATACTAGATATAAATAAGAAAAGAGTATATATAAATATAATGTATATTATATATATTATTAAATATACTATACATAATAATATATCTACAAGAATGCTTGTTGTGCTTGCTTTAGCATGGATATATTTGTATATATAAGCACGGATATATATAATATTATATATAATAATATTTAATAATAATATTATATAATTTATATATATATAAATAATATATATTATAAATTTATATATAAAATATGATAAAAAACTATAATAATATAAATATTATATAATATATTATAATAATAATATACATAATAATTAATATTATTATTAATATAAAATAATATATATATATATAATAATTAGGCCTATATATATTCTAGGAAATGAAATTAAGCAAATTCTATTAAAATTATATATTATTGTTACACTTCACCTTTGGACTTTTATATAAACAACTTGCACAAAACAAGTTTTATATAATTTATCCAATAATAAGAAAATAATTAAATTGTAAGTTAAAATAAATAATTTAATAATAATTACATAAAATAGAAACATAATATCTACAATATTACTTAATTAATCGAACTTAGAATCTTACCACATATAGTTATCTTGGAAGTTTTGATGAAGCAGGATGAATGAGAGAAGGGAAATAGTTATTATTATTATTACTTATTAATTATTGATTATCCATTATTAGCAACATTATTTGAGCATCTTATCTGTTTATTATATTAATTTATCAATTATATATTAATTAATTATATGTTTATTATATTTATTATTATTATATTATATTTTGGATTTAGTTTAACTTATAATTGAATTCAAAAACTCTTATGGCCCCCCGGTAGGTGTGGGGCTCATCTTAACTTCTTTACCCAGACAAAAGTTATTACATTTATGTTTGTAATTCTACTTTTTTTGGGAGAACGGGCGCGTCAAGATTTAAGAAAACTTTATCTACCCCTTTTACCCCAATAAATTTACCTTTAATTTGCTATATTCCTACACTTTTGGAAAGAATGGTTAATTTAATAACTCTATTTTTCACTTCTGACGAGGAGGAATTTATTTACTTTAATTGGGCTTTAATTATTGTTCTGGGGATAGGGTGTTTAATAAAAATTTTATATCTAAACGCGAAATAAATGGAAGACTTATTACTTAAATTGGTTATCTGAGATATGATACGGCTCGGTTTTTCTGTCCTTTACATGAAAAATATGTGATTCCGTATAAACAAAAGGTGCTTGTTACATTCATGAAAAGCAAAAAGCTCTATCACGTTTCGTTTTTTTTTTTTTTTTTTTTTTTGTAAGACACCACTCCTCACTATTTCTAAACATATTGGTTACATTGAATTGTAAAAAGTGTCTTGATTAGTATAGCAAGCACACACTAAAAATGATTTTTTTGCGTTTCCTTTTGTAGGCATCTGTTGGTGTGTTCCCGATAAGAGACCAGCAATATTCAGCAACCATACTTTCATTCCATCGCTCACTGAACGCTTATTAGAAACATAAAAGATATTCCTGTTGAAAATTCCCCCATGACTCATCACTATTGCCCAGGTTTGGGGGAAAGAAATCAGATGCGACCATAATATAGTATTTAAAGACATATTGGAACCGATATCATTGAAAGCAATCCATTCATTGTGACTATACAATAAGTGATGCTATGAGATTGTCAGCTTTCTCCAGTTTTGTGGTTTGTGGCTCCCATTAATAAGGGGGGGCGAAAGTCTTTTTGGGTTTGGTGTCGAAAGCTGTGCTATCACTGATTTGAAAGCTAGGCCAGGCCGGTTTCTTGCTATTTACTTCCTACAGTTTTATCTTTCCAAAACTCTCACAAAACATCGGAAACTTGCTCTTAATTTGGGGACAATATAAAAAAACCCCTTCTTTATCTATTGCCTCACATAAATTTTCGGAATTTTGTTCACCGAGATGCTCAAATAGAATGCCACCCATTCTTGTCATAAGTTTTTGACAGAAGTATATTTCTCAAACCGAAGATTTAATGTAGCAAAAGGGGAGGGCAACAATGACAAACTGCGGGGATTCACAAGTATTCATGTGATATGTATTTTGTCCCAGGATTGAAATCATGTCTATCAGGCCACTTTTTCCGAATGTAGTGATACTACTGTCCCATTCGCAAAGAAAGCAGCAGAATTTGTGATATCCCTGTATGCATGCTTTGTTGGAAGGTAAGGCTCCACATGACCCTTCATCGTCTCCCACAAATTTGTGCCATTTAAATTTTTGCGTGTAAAACTCAACTATAGTTAAGAGAATAGAACTAATAACTTCGTTACGTTTCCTTCCATAGACCTATTTGCAGAAATATGCTATACAGGATACAGAAGGAAAAACATTTCCTATATAGATTAGCACTGCCTTCAGGTACGTTTGGAGGAATCAATAAACAGGCGCCACCCTGCTGGTTTATGCTCATGTCCCATAATGCTCATGCACCAATAGAGCCATTTTACATTCACAAGCAAAATAGTTTACAATTTGCAATCTTTCTGCGCAAAACATCCAGTTGCACAAAACCTGTCTACTGTCTGCCTCTAAATGAACTAAACATGCTCACATCTTTGCTCTAACATAGACTTCAGCCCTGGAAGCCTAGAAATATAAAAGCAATTCTGAGTTCTGTTGCGAGAGCCTTTAGATCGTACAAGGAGTCATTAAGCTCCTTCTGTGTGATTCAGGTATGTGAGAACAATGTTCATAGATGATTGAATGGCTCAAGTCCAGCAGATCTTATGATACTTTAACTGTTTGTCACACATCGGGGGGTTATTCCTCTGACTCAATACAGTAAATTCATCGGGAAGTGCTGGTTACAGTGTTAAGATCATCTGGGAAGTGAGGAACGTGGGGAAACGCATTGACAAAGGCTTGTGTAGGTTTGGTATACAGGGATACGAAAGTGTTTGGATTTGTGAAGAGAAATCGACTCTGATACATTTTGTTCAAACTAGAATAGATAACAATCGCGTTACGTTGATTGTTCCACGGTTCACGCCAAATCATAGGAATATACAAACAAATTTTCATACAGGTTACCTTACCTTCTTCAAACCAGTTATCATCCCTCAGATTTCCCCCATGAAACAACTGAATCTGCCAGCATACACGTGAAGCCAGAACTGTATCCTATACCCAGAGCGTATTACATTTCAAAGTATAATTCATATGCCTTTCTAACGATAATAGGCGTTGACAAGGCTTACATGTTTGCTTCTTAATGTAGCTCTCCACATCACATAGCAAATAGAAATTAGGGCAATAATTTTATACTGACTGGCATAGATATATAGAACTTGACAGCATATAACTATTTAGTTGATAAATTACTTACCTAATTATAAATGCTCTCTTGAATAGCAATATTATAAGGGAATTTTCCGTAATACAAACCTGATTAATATAGGAGAATTAATATACCTCTCACTATCAACTAATATATATATATAATATATAAGCTGTTAGTGAGTATATACTATATATATATATATTAATAACTTGGGGGAAATTAAAATTGTTAACGGATATTATATGTATGAGTTCATGGTCTGCTATATAGAATTTATTGATCTTCATATTATTGTGAGATATAATTTAATTTTATAAACTTTAAAGGGTTATATATATTATAAGGTATATCATATTATAGGTTACATTCGGGTACTTTGCATTGTATCTTCATAATCAAGCGGTTGTATACTGAACAACATACAAAACACGTGGGAGTAAACCTCTGCTAACAAGAAAATGGAAATAGTGTAGTTGCCAAATTCACCAATTCCACCAATTTGATAAGTGGTAGACAAAAAATAAGCACAGATCTGTTCTTTTCACAAAAGAATATACAAGAAACACATATTTTCATGTGAGGGACATTTTTCATGTTGTACTGTGTAATTAATGCAGTCGGAATTCTTCTGGGAACGGAATCAAATCCATCTTAACGACTTATTATTCCATACCATCTTTATGCATGGTCTCTTTAACATCTCTTTTTAGAAATGACGTAGAAAATCTGCTTATACAGATATTTTCAAACACAACCTAGTGATTATATAGTATTTATTCTAGTGGCTGAGCTAGCTAGAGAATATGTTCAAATTCATTTATATGTCCCTCAAACCAGGACGGAACATTATATCTTTATCACTGGAAGCATTATCATCCTAGAAAGTTCATCTACTTCAAGAAGCCAGGTTTGCTGCTTTAGTTAGAGTTGATTCTCCAAAATGTATTTTCCCTCATTTTGACCAACTTGATTACTGTGATGTAACTGCTCAATTAATTATTAAATTTGCATCATGTTTTCCACTGAAATTAGACTGATAGTGTTAAAGACTTATTTAGGGTCTTCGAATATGAACTAGGTTCGTGGTGAGAAGCAGCTGATTAGAAGATTCGTCTGACCAAATAACATTTTACGGTCTTTGCAGTCCAAGACTAGAACTTCTTAGACTCCTTTCACTATTGTTTTTTTTTTCTTTGACGGCAACTGCAATAATATCATGGATATTCTGATTGCGAAGTACAATTCAAATGATATTGGAAAGTGACAGAGTCTTGAAGATGCATGTTTGTTTATTATAGACTTGTTTTGGTAGTTGAGATTAGCGGATTCTGACGAAATATCGATTTTTTTTCGATAATCGCTTTTTTAATATCTTTCGTCCCCATGTAAAAAGCCTAAAAAAGCGTTGCCAAACCTTCCGTAAGGTTAAAATAAAAACAAGCTCATAAAAAGTAGATTCAGTTTGTTGTCGGATGAATATTTTCTAAATTTTTACTCTAGAATCTAGATTGTCGTTTTCTATTTGTCAGTCTTGCGTTATTCTCGTGTTGGCTAAAGATCTTGACAAACCGAAAACTCCCAAACTAATGTCGGATTAACAATTGAATACAGAGCACATATAATATCCAAAACAATCATGATAACTGAAACTTCAGGTCAGCCAACCTCGTTAGCAAATTAAAGCAGCAATCAAAGAAACAGGGACAAAATTATCTAACGGAGACACGGAACGGGAGGTCGGATCAAAAAAAAATTTTCACAGGTAGCCTCTATGATACATAAATAGATGTTCTAGGAACGAATTTTTTTTAGGTCATTCAGTTTAGAGTAGGTTAGGTTAGGTTAGGTTAGGTTAGGTTTAGTTAGGTTAGGATAAATTAAATTCTTACATTGAAAAGAAAAAAATAAATCTACATCAATTTCACATATTAAAAATATATTTTCAAAAGTTATCCAAAGAATGAAAAAGCTAACAATAGGAAACGGACGGTCCACGGCCATTCCCCTATGTATGTCATATTTATTTTCGAAGGCGACGCAAAGTAGTTCCCGTTCAAAATTGAAAAAATAAAGTTTAATTTAATTTTAATTTCAAGTTCCGCACCATATAATGTTTATTTTTATTTAAACTTTAGTTTCATATACAGTACATTTAATAATTTGCAGTATTACGCTGTCTCCGTTAAGTAACTTTTACTAAGAAACAGCATTAGGGTTATTATGCTTACGATATATATATATATGATATATGATAGCGTTTCACGATAAATGCGAAAACGGTTAAACAACCAATTGACTGAACGAAGTACAAC
>JABUQX010041488.1:0-35486 GCA_015478945.1 Trachelipus rathkii | reverse complement strand
GAGCGGAGTCTGGAGATAATTCGTTGTAAAAGTCGGAATACCGGATCCTGTGTTTTCTAGAATCAAGGGGCTTTAAAGCGCCTGGAGGGGCTGAGCGAATCTGACCAAATGTAATAGTGGTCTTGATTAAGAAATAGAATTCGAGAAAGGGCAATCATTATAGCTATTAATTATGCCGTAAAAATGGAAGCATGAGGAAGAGGGTATGGGAGAGGTTGCGGTCAGGAAAGACAGCAGACGCACCCACACTGTCCCTTGTTTTAGAGCCGTCAGTAAACACTGAAGGAAATCCATTGTTAACGGCGAAATGAGACAGGAATTATGCTTTTAACATGGCAGAGGAGCGGCTAGATTTGGAGAGAGAGGTCAGGTCCAAGCAAATGGTGGAACCAGGAAATGATCAAGGTACATACCCTTCATCATAGGTGAGAATGGCAGCACCTATTTGCAAAGGAATGTTGAGGAAGTTAAGGATGTTATAAACTGTGTTTGCAAATGGCCATTAAGAAGGATACTGATGTTTCTCTCGCAGAATCGGTGTTAAGGCAAATGTTATTGAGATTTGAAATCGAAGCTAACTTGTGAACATGATATATTTCCTTCGAAGAGAGTGTGGTATCACATCGGATTCAACTTCAAGGCCCACCCGGCGGGACGGATCGGACGGCTCCGTGGAGATACGACGCCTCGTTTTGGGATGGATCTTAACAGGTGTAGTAGAGTTTGGAAATGTTTGACCATGACCTCGTTCTGTCCAATAGTCCAGCTTCCGAGTGGAACGGATTAGGGGGTGTGGAGGGGACGTAAAAGGGACTTGCGATCAGAACCCCATAATCTTGAGGCGAGATGACATAATAGGTCAAGCACGCAATGACAAGTTGTTTTAGTGGATAAAGCGCCCGGTTACTGTTAACTCAGCAACGATATCGGAGTTCCCAGTGTTCGAATCCGCCCGCGATGAAGAAGTAAAATTTCTGTGACTCATTCATTTTAAAATGGATGAGTCACAGATTTTACTCATCATCAGCGGGAATTCGAACACTGGGAACTCCGCGTTGGGCTTGAGTTAACAGTAACGGGTGCTTTATCCATGAAGCCATCACGCCCCAAAAAAGAACGCTTTTCAAGCGTAGTTTTTTAAAGCAAAAGCCCCGGTTTTCTCATCCCATAATTGTGAGTACTCAAAAAGGCCTGCCCCCATTTTAAATGAATGAGTCCGAGATTTTTACTCTTCATCAGTCGGGATTCGAACACTGGAACTCCGCGTTGCTTGAGTTATACAGTAACGCGGGGCGCTTTAATCTCACTAAGGCAATCCACGTTCCGCCCAAAAAGAACGCTTCAAAGCGTAGTTTTAAGCACACGGTTTCTTCATTCCTCATAATTGCTGAGTACTCAAAGGACTGCCCCATTTTAAATGAATGAGTCAATTTAAGATTTTACTCTATACATCTCCATCAGCGGGATTCGGACACTGGAACTCCGCGTTGCTGAGTTAACAGTAGCCGGGGCGCGCTTTTAATCAACTAAGGCATTTTTCGCTTTTCATCCACGTCCCCAAGAAAAGAACGCTTCAAGCGTAGTTTTAAAAGCACAATCCCGGTTTTCTCATCCTAGTTTTTTTCCTCTTATGAGTCAAAGGAGATTTGTAACTAGCATCAGCGGGATTCGAACATTGCACTCCGCGTCGCTGAGTAAACAGTAACCGGGAGCTCTATCGCACTACATTCCTATACCGCGTTCCCAAAAATGAACGCTTCAAGAGCGTAGTATTCAAAGCTCCCGGTTTTCTCACCCATAATTGCCGAGTACTCAATGGCCAGCCCCCATTTGAACTCATATTCATTCATCCACATGGGAATATTGTCCAGGAGATTTTACTCTCCATCAGCGGTATTCAACATTTGGACACCGCGTTGCAGGTGTTAAACAATAACCGGACGCTCTAACCACTAGGCCATCTTTCACGTCCCCTCCAAATAACGCTGGTCAAGAATAGCCACTTCTTTTCTAAAGCACCGCCGTGGGCGGTTTTCTCATTCCCAATAATTGCTGAGTACTCAAAGGCTGGCTATTACGCTGGCTACTCGTGTTCGAGGTCATCCGAATGAGTCTTAGAAATTTGACTTGTTGAAGTTACCAGAAATGGGTAAACTATATAAGTTGGTTCAAGGTGACTCGCGAGGAGGGATTGTTAGACGATTTTCTAATCGCAGCACATTTTTCTCATTGTGTGTGATTATTTTTTTTTTTGCTATTAATCAACATAAACATACGTTGATGGAGAGTTATTGGTCACGCATATAGATAGCCATACCGAAAAGTTTATCTCATTAATGAATTTATTCTACAAAATATGCGCTGTGTTGGGATTGTAAGCTTAATATCTTCAGAACACATTAGGAAATATCAGGAACAACAGGCTAAGAAGCCAGTCCAGACTGGATACAGATGAGCGTTTATTTCTTGGCAGTACAGAATCAGAACGATTCTTACTATCGAATGGTTGGGACCATATCGAGCTGCAGTCACCTGAGATGTAACAGTTTCTATCATACAGATGGGATGAGAGCACAATAACATCTGTGTTCAGGCAAATACAGCGAGACAGAGCAGACCTCATATATATAGAGTAGGGAGGTATTAAACATATATACAACTAAGTTCTGTGTGTATACAAAAATTGACTATATATCGGAAATCAACACACTAAAGACCATTCGTGTCTCCCATGGAGCCTGTAACAAGTTAAGTTATTGGTCACGCATGGGCGAAATGTAATATTCACTTAATAACTACTGTACTAAAAACCCGCCCAAATTGGCTTCGTCTAAATATACTATATGATAACCAATCCATGCCATATCCGTATAATCCCAACCCTATTTTTTAAATGTTTGCAACTGTTTAGTCACACTCAACTAACACTCCGGGGCTGTGGCAAACCATTGTCAAATTTACAACCCGGTGATTGCTGAATGAACAATAGCAACTTCGTTGAGTAAAGGATAGGAGACAATGACTGTTCCTCATATATAATATTTATTTTCTCTGTTCTCGAAGAACCCCCCTGGTCTCGCCGTCCGTCGCTCGCACTAACATATGAACACGAAGGTGTGTGGATTGGTTCAAGCCGTACATATCATCAAATAGATGATCAAGAAGTCTTTCCTCTTATGATTAAGAACTATAGTAGTACTGTCACATCTGAGAAATTCAGGAATTTCTAATATCGAAAACATTTCCTACCGCCCCCTTCAGGCCACTGTCCTACATGGACGCAATCTTTACCATAACTCCATATCTCCCAGAAAAATACTACTGGGGGTCATGTTCTTTGATCTTGGCTCGCATAGCTCTATTGTTCAACGTTGTAGACTCATACGTTGTCTAGCATATTCGAAGGTCGTGTAGATCTTTGCTCTTCTAAAAGTAGGGTGGCCCTAAGCTTGTGCACAACTCGATATTATTCTGAGACGGGAAGGCCTATACATAAGACTATGGACCAAGTCCACGGGTGCATCGTTACTTACTTACCTTGTTGGCGCTTGAGACAACAACTAGCGGATTTATTATGCCCAGCAACCTCTTATTATAGCGGAATTTCTGTATTACTTATGCTTACACATCCTGGATTAGCGTACTTTCCAAATTGCTGCTAATAATAACGAGGGAGTCATCAATCTTTTTCTGGTCCACATGACTCAAGCAACAATCCCCCACTTTATCATATTTTTATAGACTGATTAAAGTAATCCAGAAAAAGGAGGTGAAGATACCCTTATTCATTGTATAGTTCCTAGGTTATTAAAATTCATTTTGCCACTTATCTGTCCAACCAAGTTAAGTACTATCAAGCATCTTAATTTTGTGGAGAGTCTTCTAATACATTCTTCAACCCTATTTTATAACATGTATTGGCTCGCGCCACTTTGGTATCATCTGCCAACACAAACTTGAAACCTTGCATTTAAGTCCCTTGGTCTAAATCATTGTGTTATAGTATTATAGTTATAATTATATATATATATATATATATTATATATCATATATCTATTAGTGTTATTAACCAAGCGTATCGCTGGTGAAGAGTATATAATTTGATGAATTGCCTCATACTTATTAAATTATTCATAATTATATACTTCATATAATAAGAGGCATAGATAGATGATATACGCTAAAACTCATACCACTAATAATATTATATATATATTATATATATAATAGTATATATATATATATATATATATATATAATATATATATATATATATACTTATATATATATTATATATTATTATTATTATAGCTTAATATAAATATATAATATATATATACTATATATATATATATATATTTATATATATATATTGTGGCGTCTGGGGCAATTTGAAGGGGTTAATTCTGGTGTTGAATAACACCTTCAATAGATGATTTTAGATGTTTTTCCTTGTGAGCGTGGTCACGATGAAGTGGCGTTTCTTCCGGAGGCTGCATTAGGAATCTTCTAGCAGCCTCCTGCCACAGACGCCACAGACCCCCCCCAGTGACACAATGCCCTTGCGAGCACACTCCGCTTTCCGGTCCTGAAATGATGTCGGGTGAGCTGTTCAGGGAGGCTAGGTGTGCGCACATTTTAAGGTCTACTTGAGAGGCTTTCGAACGCAACTCTGTACTCTATGACGTGGCAGTTGGTCCGCACCTGCAGAGGCTTGAGTACGGTACAGGCGGCACAGGATATGACCGAACAGAGCAGCGCCAGCAGAAGAAACTTGATTTGATGGATTGTTCGGCTGGGTGTTCATGGTCACTCTGGGGTCACCAATATTGAAGCGGAGAGCTCTCAAACCATATCTAGCTTGTGTCGGTAAAAATTAATCATCCTTGCATCGTAAGATGACTTGTGGTTTGAGGCATGTATCAAAGAGAAGATGACGAGTTCTCGTCAAACGTATCGGAAGTCGGCGCATGTCTCGTTCTGTAACTCAGCACGGAGTGACGGGTTCATAGAGAAATCTATAAGTGCGGGCGTGAGCCTCAGCTTTTTACCCTTCAAAGTTCAAATTACAACGATTCCTCTCGATAATAGTTGGAAAAGTGCGACAAATAAACAAAAATGTTTTTCATGTAGAAAATTAACAATAATTATACTATTCCTACAACAAGCTCTCTTTATTAAAAATAAGTTGTTAGTCAAACTACTACTACTATCTATGCCTTACTATACTATTCCTCCACAAAGCACAATTCACATAATAATAATAATAATAAATCAATAGATAATAAATAAATAATAATAATAAATGAATAATAATATAGTAATAGTAAAATAATGAATTTTTTCATATAATATTACAAATCAATATTAATAACATAAAATGATCAAGTAGAATTGAACAAACCCCGTGGGTGCCGCAGGTTGCTACTAAATGAAAATATAAAAATCATATTAGTAAGATTATACTGAAGGGCCCTGAAATTGGGAGAGAGCTAATAGATAAATTATTCCCCTGTTTCAAGAAACAATCATTAATCTCCAGATTGTAAAAGTATCCCCTGCCAGACGCGCCACAATATTATATAGGTAAGTTCATGCTCCTTTAATCTATCGAAATATACTAACTAAGTAATAATACCATCTATAATATTATATATAGTAACTAAAATGGAGTAGTTATAGTGAGGCTATAATATTAAAATGATAACTAAAATTAGTTTTTCAATTATTAATAATATAAAAATATACTATTTTTATATTAAATGTAAAATACATTATAGACTACTTTATATATAAAAAATTAGTTTATATGTATAGGTTAAATATATAAAATATTGTATAAATAAATGTATATTATTCATTCAAGCATTAACTGGTCGTCATTCCATGATTTGCACATATTGTATTTATATATTATATGAAGAACAATAGTGGCCCATGCATGACCCTATGGACCTATCTTCCTCTACATGATGAAATATATTGGCAATATTTTAGATTTGTACAATGATCGTATATTTCTATTCCAGTGGACAACCACTCGTTTAATTGAAAGCACCTGATGTGAGGTACGTCACTCCCCTATACCACATTGCATGAGAGATAAACTTTACTTGTCATGCCAGCCTTATGTGGGCGAATGCCTTATCAGAGAATCCTGTTGCTAAAGTATCTTAAAATATAGATAATGCTAGATCAAACCTGATCTCTTTCGGTTTCACTAGACAAGTCAGTAAATGTATTCCATACTAAAAGGTTCTATTTAAGTTTTAGTCTGATCAATGATATCCTACACCCTTTATCTGAAACCGTCGCTGGTGCGAGTGCATACACTACCTGTGTTAATCTTTTCTAAATGATTTTTCTATATTTGATGCAGAGATTGGTGTTCCAGCAACCTTTACATACAGAGATGTTTAAGCTAACTGCGCCTACAATTAATTTTGGTCCCCATATCTTTCTTACTACCATTTCTTTGAAAAATAGGCACAAATAATGCCGTTTTCAAATCATCTGATACCTTCACCAAATGTTATAGATCGCTAAAAATCAAATACAGTGCCTTTTGCAAATGCTGGTACTACTCTTCCTACAGAATTCTACCATATATATAGAATCAGGGCCTGCAGCTTTACTTGGATCAATGAAACGTCCAGTAAACGTTTAATTATCTTTTAAATTCCAAATTCAAATTCTGTAAGTACTTTGTTTGCATTGCAGTACGCAAGAATGTTTGAGGTGAGTACAAACTATTAGAGTCTAATCTTTCCTCAGTAACACCGAAGCAATAATAAGCAGGGTTAAAGTGAATGTGATGTGATATCACTCCTTACTCTGAACTCACTAATTTTCCACACAATTTTAATATCATCGAAAATCCTATTGCGTTACTTTTATAAATTTTATAAAGGTACTAAAAACTTTTCCAGGTCCTTATTACTATTTCAGCTTTGCTAAAATTCATGGTGGTGGACTGCAATCTTACTATTATGCATTTCTTAAGAATTGTCAGCTGGTTTAAGTATCGTTTCTATTTTTTCTCATAAACACTGTCTTCTCATCTTTCCTCTATTATCTCTCTTATATATTTCTTAAATACATTAAACGGCTTTTCATGTTGAGTGTTTAATCTCTTATCCTTCTCTATTCCACCCAAACAGTTTTCTCTTAGCCCGACCCTAATGGGTTTGTTATCTGTTAAAAGCACGGACTGATATATTCATTTTAAAAGTCTGCTTAAGAATGTTTCCCTACATGAATAAACGAGTTTTTGGTCTTTAAACTCTTTATCCCAGTCAGTTATACTAGCAATATCTCGAAATTTGGTATAAGCATCGTGCCATTTCGGAAAATCTATATGACTCTTTTTTCCTTTAATTAGCTGCAATTTTGGTGTCCCCAAATATACATTAATGGGATATTAAAGTACTATTTTAATAAGGTTATGGTAGCTAACTCCTGGAAATTTTCTCCTCAAAACTCTAATCTGGGATTCCACCATATACTTTATTCGTTAGTTAACTACTATGAAGTAAGTCAGTTAATAGTGGCATCGATGTCTTGTGGGTTCA
The DNA here is from genome assembly GCA_015478945.1 of Trachelipus rathkii. Taxonomy (NCBI): domain Eukaryota; kingdom Metazoa; phylum Arthropoda; class Malacostraca; order Isopoda; family Trachelipodidae; genus Trachelipus; species Trachelipus rathkii. The sequence goes on along the minus strand of JABUQX010041488.1, from coordinate 27,915 downwards.
TGGACTACCTACTGGCTCAAAAGTTATCTAGTATACAATTGCAATTTAAATTACAGAACTACTATGGTCTCAGGTGAAATAAATATATAAAGGGAGGCTGTCCAGGAAAAATTTAAAATCACCCCATTATGCACTAAAATCTTTTTATTTTTATTGTAGAGCATTTCTTATCACAACAATTACGCGGGTAACCTTAAATTCTTGACTCTGGGCAGGAGGACTTTATAAAATGCCCCTAATGCCCCTATTCTGTATGATTAATTGTACATAAGGATATCTATCTACACATATATATTGCAAAAATATCAGTGAATTAAATTTTAAAAGTTAGTTTTCATGGGTCAATACAACGATTGATATTGCTTGTTAATATTAATGCGACACATCCGCCACCCTTCTTTCCACATCTCAACGCTGGTATAAATAAGTGAATATTCCGTCTATTTATTCATTATTACTGGCGAAAGGAAGGTTGCCTTTCAAGATATGGCAGTACTGTATTCCTGGTTGGGGCAATAAATTAGACTAGTGCGGCCAGGTCATCAATCAAACATGGGAAAAAAATTGACCGTCGCTAAGGATAAAAGAAAGAGAACACTCGATCTATTGAATCTTCTGAGCTGATATTATAATTAAAACACTTAGAACTGGCTGCGTGAAACCTTCATATCAGCAGTATAAGTTGCGTGGTTGAGAGCAGAATGAGCACCAGAAACTGGGATGATGTCTGACAGAAGGCCATTTTGCTGAAAGAGAGAGCGCAGAGTAGAGAGAGAGAGAGAGAGAGCAGAGAGGAGGATGAGGAGAAGACGAGAGAGAGAGAGAAGAGAGACGAGATCGTATTGATAGAGGAGAGAGAGAGAGAGAAGTAGAGAGAGGAGAAATGAGAGAGAGAGTAGTAGAGGAGTAGAGAGAGAGAGAAGAGAGAAGAGAGAGAGAGAGAGAGAGACGCTAGAGAGAGAGTAGATGAGAGAGAGAGAGAGACGAGACGATGAGAGAGAGAGATGAGAGAGGCAGAGAGGAGGAGTATGAGACGAGGAGAATGAGAGAGAGCAGAGAAGAGGAGAGGAGTGAGTCCCTAGACGAGAGACGTCAGAGAGAGACGTGAGAGTAGAGAGAGAAAGATAGAAGAGAGAGGAGAGAGGAGAGAGGGAGAGCAGGAGAGAGAATATATATATATGAGAGGGATGAGAGAGAGAGAGAAGGACGGGGGCGAGAGAGATTGAGAGAGAGAGAGAGAGTAGAGAGAAGAGAGAGAAGAAGAGAGATAGGATGAGATAGGGAGAGTCCGAAGGAGTAAAGAATGATTGAATGAGCGAGAGAGGAGGAGAGTAAACATGAAGATTGAGGAGATAGCACGAGATACAAGAGAGAGAGAGAAAGATTGGAGGGAAGAGGGAGAGAATGAATGTACTGCGCAGAGGGAGAGACGAGAGAGAGGAAGAGAGAGAGAGAATTGTATGGAAGATTGCCTAGTAGATAGACGAACATTGGAGAGAGGACGGAAGGTAGAGAGAAGGAAGAAGAGAGATATGAGCCGAGGGAGAGGAGTAAGCGGTGATACCTTCCGCAATCGGGTAGATGAAGAGATAGAGTAGAAGAGACTGAGAGATGATGAGAACGAAGAGAGATGGAGTAGAGGAGAGGTTAGAGAGAGATAAAGAGAAGAGACATCGGAGGGAAAATAGGGGGTATGATTGTAATTAGTTTTTTTTTGATTTCCCTGGTGGATAGAAGTTCATGGTTCTAGTTTTAGGTGGGGATCGGATCCAGTTGAACCTCATTCAATTTTTTATTATGCATGTGGCCAACTTATTGTCCTTAACAAAAAGTAATTTATTTCATAAACCTTATACTTTAATCGCCATCGTTAGTTTAATTGAGGAACAATTGTTTTCTTAAAATTTTTATAGGAATTTGTCAGCAAGATGTTATTGTTAACGTGATTCTTTGTGATGTAGATAGCCGTCTTGAAAGAATATATATGCGTGAATTCGATATTAATTGACCGTACATAGACCCAATAATTGGATACTTACCAAGGTTAGTTCTTACGTTCTTATAAAGTAGATACCATATTTTAGATATATTTTTGTAATATCTTTAAGCTAACTTTTTACAATTAATCACGTTTAAACATATGTCTCAAATCAATGTGATTCTTATTTTATAATGTAACGTATGAGGCAACTAATCCTTTGGTAAGTATATCAAATTAGGTTTAGTACGCATCGGCGCAATTTAAATGCTTGTAAGTAACAACCTTGCACTCAATATCTCTTTTTTTTCATTTATCCTACAAATGATTAAAGTCATAATCTTTAGAAGCGATTTTTTTGTGATGTCAGGTTATTTACATTTTTAAAAGATTTTTTATAAAAATTGTGGTCCTATGATTGATTTAGCGCGGTTAGTTATAGGATTTATTTATTGATGTTCAAAGAAGATATATAATTTACTCCGACTAGTGACGTTAATCCAATCATATCTCCCTGTCGATCCAGGCGCACATGTCTGGCATGTTATTGGTTCGCTGGTGTCGAATAATAATTGTGTAGGGGCTCTTCTTCAATCTTGCATTGATCTTCTGATCTTCAAACGATTTTGTAAAATATCTTATTAAGTAAAAAAGAATTGTGCCTAGAATATTTTCTTCTTCTAATTCAAAAGTCTATTAAAAAAGTGAGAACATACGTCGCCTCTTCTCTATACATATCTATAATTGGATAGGCTATTTCTTAGCTCAGGGATTGTATGAGGTGTTTCTTTCTTTTGTCTATCTAAGAGTCAATGTCTGCCTATTTTTTATTTTTTTTTTTTTTTAATTTTTTTTTTTTGAATTTTTTTTAAATAACGTGAATATAGATATGTCTATATTTGTTTGAAATTATGGACATCAAAATCAAATATTTGCTTTATTTGTTTTTAACGTTTAAATTAATCGCGACACATCTTATTTCTTTGTGATGTTGTTTGCCCAGACCACGAGGGCGCATGATATTCCCATTATTGGTCTCTCTTGTCGACATAGTCCTATGATTTTCATCACCAAATAATAACAAACCCTTTGCCAGATATTTGCACAAAATTCTCGAACGTTATGTGCTTCTATCTACCCCTTTAGTGTTCCGGGATCCACTCATGAAATTATAATTTTTAAGGTTTCTTCTTTACATAATTTAATGATATATTATCATAAAAAAAAAAATTCTTGATCCTATGTAATTCTAATATTATGTGTATTAAGTGTAAATCTTTTATTTTAATCTCTTTTATTAATTTTATTCTATTATTTTCTATTTGAACGTTTAAAGGATAAACTTTAAATCTAGGTGGGCCAACATTTATTCATTTTCTATAATTTTCATATAAAAAAAAAAAAATAAATAAAAAAAAAAAATTACGTAGAAATATATTTATTTTAAAACTTTATCAGAAATCATTTTCAATTAATTCTTATTCCTCTGGGAACAACTAAACATATCATTAAAAGGAACAGAAACTAGTAAGCTATGGCATGAAAGCGACTTTGCTGGGATGTGTGTTTGTGTAGGTGGGACTTAAATTATTGCCTCATCGACAACTGTCAATAGAGAACAAACTCATAAATTATTCTTACATCCAAGGCAAATTTAACTGTCCAAGTGCTGGAACTACCCGTAGGTAGTAGGGCCCGTTCTCAAGCAGAGAACATATAAAATGGTTAGCTACCATTTCATTTTGAAAAACTTGAATAGTTTAAAGTAGATTATTCTACCATAAACCACTACAATAATTAGCAAAGTAGCGACTCGAACCCCATGCTTTTCTTCACTTTGACCAACAACACAGGTCCACATGCGAAAATAAGAGAGTCTATGCAGGGCTGCGTGCCTGCGTAGCAGATAAGTTTTTCTGGTTCCGGTTCCATCATTTTAAAATCCATGGCTCCATCACCATCAAATATTTTAAAATTGCAGGGCTCCAGCTAAGTAATAAATTTGTTTTCAAATTAAAATAAATTTTTAGTTTTCAGGGTAAATATTACACTAGAGTTAAACATCACCAACAAATTAATAACATGGTCCGTGGTTTTATAATATACAATTTACTAAACATATTTTAAATATATTCAATTAAAAAAAAACTATACATTACAAAAACCTATGAGAAAATAAAACCCTTTAAATAACAAATTTTATTCTAACAAGAAAACAATTATCAGAATACAGAGATTTTAGAAAACCTGTTACCAATAATATAAAATTGAAGGCACTCATAATTAAGTACTGGCAAGGCAGTAAAACAGCACGACCTTAATAATGTATAATAGAGTACATCCCATTTTCATCATTATATAATATTAATCTGAACACACTCAAATAAATTAAGTCATTCATAGCATATACTGGACATAATCCCAAAATAAAAAATAAAGTAACAAACCTAAATGTGTATAACGAGACCTAGTGTCTAAAAGCACCTAACTTTAAATGCATTTGTAATTGTTATTCAAATTTTGCTGACCAATACTTTTCTACTATTCAAGCAGAAAATATAAAAGAAATCACAAATATATGAAAGATCCCAACTCCTTAGGCAAATACGAGTTTCAAAACAATAACTCTTAAAATGAATATAACAAATTCAACATACCTAACCTGATCTACGAAAGAATAAGTATAAAAAACTGTAAAATTCAAACAAAAATAAACTATTATATACAATTATATAAAAAAATATACGGTATATCACAATCTTATTACTAAAAATAGGTAGACTTCTGTCATTTAATCCATATTTACTGCTACAGTAAAAAAAAAAAAAAAAAAAATTCAAAATTACAGTTTTTTAATAAATTAATATTTCTTTAATTGGCATTGGCATCCTAAATTAGTTTTAATTTCCTTAAAGTGCCAAAACTTCACTATTAAGTAAAGGGTAAAAAATGAGAGTAATTTTTTCTATTACAAAATATTTTTTCCTTTCATATGTTGTAAAAATTTTGTTATCAAACTGATAAAGGCATAAAATAATAATAATAATAATAATAATAATAATAATAATAATAATAATAATAATAATAATAATAATAATAATAATAATTACTTTTTTAGCATGTATTGGTTAAAATAAATATCTGAATGAAAGAAGCTAATCATAATTAAAAAAAACTTAATAATAATAATCAACAATAACAAAAACAAAACAAAAATTATAATTACCATAATGTAAAGGAAATTACTTTAAGTACTACAAAAGAAAACGTTCTAAACTACCAAAAACAAAAACCAAACTTATTACAATATACCAAAAAAGTAACCATTTAAATCCCAAAACTTTATTAACATTTTTTTTTTTTTACGGTTTATTTAAATATATATGAAGTAGAGCCTAAATCAGGGTGTCAAACATACGGCCTACGACAGGATCCGGCCCTTGAAAGGATTCCATTTCCCCCACGGTTTGATTTAAATTATAAAATATACAAAAAATAATAATAAAAAATTATTACTGTAAGAGCTATTTTTCATTATTAGTTAAATTCAATTTACAAAGATAATATTCGTACTATCTGGCAACTCGGGCGCATTGAGTAACCCCTCTAGTTTAATATTTTTGTGGAAAAGAAAAAGAATCAAGTTTCAAGAGGTTGTAGTAATAGTGAGAGCTAAGGTAAGAATAAAGCAGACTTAAAGAAAAAAATATATAAAAACCAAGTTTTTTTTTTGGTTTAAAATCAATATTTTAATTTTTTTTTTTAATTATATAATATTTATATCATTTATATTAATGTTTTAATAGGCTTTTGAGCCAAAATATTCATATTAAGCACTCAAAAACAACAATTTAATTTAAAAAAAACTCACTTTTCTCAAAATCATATTTTAAATTATTCATATATGGAGGCATACATTCCATTCTCTAAAATCTCTCCATAGTGATGCTTGCTCAAAATTCTGTTTTATCAAAACTTTCTTTTTTTTCTATTTTGCATTAATGATCTATCTGTTACTACTGTCTCCCCTCTCCACCCTTAGGCTGATAACTCCATCACTTATCATCAATACCTTCCAATTTGAAAGACGACTCATTCAACAGCGGATAAATGATGCTAGGAGGGTAGCCTTGAAACAACAGACCCCGGATCTTTCTCGTACTTATAGTTGTGTTAAAGAAAAAATGGTGGTTTTCAATAACTGCTTCTTCATTTATCTACTTGACAAAATCTTTCACACAACTATAATATCTTCTTTGAATTCACAACTCTAGCCTACTTCTTTTCTTAATATTCTTGATATTTTTTTTTATCGTGCTCTTTCTTAAAAGGATCAAATTATGTTCTTTCTAACAAGTTTCCAGGAAATTGGGTGTTCCAAGGGTTTTTCGGAACTACTTCTCACCACCCCAGTTGCTAGCTCCTCTTCATATTGGTGTTGTTCGCCCTTGTATAGAGTATGAATCACATATCTGGGGTGGTTCCTACATATAGATCTCCTAGATAAAGTGTAGTCTAAGGCTTATTAACTCTCCTACTCTAACTAAACTCTCCCCAACCTTTCTATGTTTCGAACTATTACAGCACTCTCCTTATTCTATTGTTACTACTATTTAGTAAATTTATATTATATTACTCTTTTGAATTTTCTAGTCATGTACTCCCTTCTTTGAAGAGAGTTCCTGCGACTCGTAATTCAGACACTCTCATCCTTTCTCTGTCCCAGACTTAAATGCTATGCTCAATCTTACATGTACTCCACTGGTAAATTTTGGAACACACTCCGTTTATCTACTCTTCCAACTACCTTTGATTTGTCCAATTTATTTTTTTTTTTTTTTTTTTTTTTTACAGATTACCACCACCACGGGTCTTCCCTTTTCAAGGAGGGGGCAGGAAATAAAATACAGGAAAGCCCACCCAAGCCTAAACCTAACGCAAATCTCTCAGGTGTGCGCAGACGTGGGTTTTAAAGAGAGGAAGATTAAATACAGTAGGAAAAACAAGATGGCAAGGAGTTTCACTGAGCGAAGTGGCTGCGAAAGACAGAGTGAAAAGACAACAACGAACGGGTCTGGGATTTTCAATGCCTCACGCAAAAATGTCATGCCGAGAAGCATGGCATCCCCGTGTACTTGCGAGGGCGGACGCAATGGAGTGGGAATCGAGTGGCCAACTCCTCTGAGCATCTACCGTTGTAGTACCTATAGAAAGAGATAGTGCGCCAAGTCACGTCGAGAGATAGAGGGTAAAGAGAGTTAGAAAGTAGGGACAGTTTATTAGTCTCTTAGCTTTGGACTCAACTCTATCCATAGAAGGGTGGAACCGGAGCCCCCCCCAGATGTGAGAACAGTCTCCAAACAAGGGCGAATAAGGCCCTTATAATACTGGAGTAGCTGTGCAGAAGAAAAATTCCCGCAAAACCTGAACAGAACTCCCAGTTCTTGGCCACCTTAGCCACCGTTATGATAGAGTTTTTTGAGGTTGATTTGAACCTTTGACTTTGACCAAGAAATGTTTAGTGTAGTCAACAAGTGAGACGTTAAAACCGTCGAAAAAATAGGAAAGTTAGGAGGTGTTTTTGAGAGGGAGATGTAAAAGTAGTTGAGTTTTCAAAGAGCTTAACTTCACAAGGTTGTGGCGGCCCACCGGGAAATCCCATCCAGTCGGCCAAGAAGAGAATCGAAAGCTGAAGAACGAGAAGGCAACTCTATATACAAACGATAAAGCACATGTGAATGAGTGGAAGAATGGAGCAGTTGAGTCATCGGCATAAGAGTGAACAGACGTTAGAAGCTACAACTGAGGAGATCATTGCATCTGAAAAGTTAAGAGTAAAGGAGATAAAAACAGAACCTTGAGGAAAACACCACAATTAACAGGAAAAGGAGGAAGAAGTGGCTCCATCAACGAGTGCTGATCAAGAGCGACCAGAGAGAAACTTGACAAGAGTAAGCAAAGGAAGGAGGAAACCCAAAGGAGGAGCTTAGAGAGTAGCCGACGCATCCATTACTCGATCAAAAGCCCTTGATATATCGAGTGCCACCACCCAGGACTCCCCAAAGTCCCTAAAGGAACAAGACCATAAATCAGTTAAGATAGGATAAGTATGTCACCAGTTGACCTCGAGCGTCGAAGCCATACTGATGATCTGAAGAAGGGAATGAGATCCCAGATGATCCAGGAATAAAGAGGAGAGAGAGAGATTTCAAAGATCTTAGATAGAATACAAGGTGAGAGCTATAGGGACGATAGTTGGCAGGATCACGAGCGGCTGCCCTTTTTCGGGATTGGCTTGGATATAGGCCCGCTTTAGCACTGAGGAAAAAGTATTAGTATTAAGCATAGAGAATATAGTTGAACGAGGACACGGGCCATCTTGGAAGCACACTCCCTCAAAACACGGGCAGGAATGCCATCGGGCACTTGCCTTCTTGAATTCCATCCGGGCCACAATTCCCTGCACCCGATCATGCGTATCGCGGGAAGAGGCATAGGAAAACCTGAGAGGAGAAGAAGCAGGAGGTGATGCCGGAATCGTCCAGGTAGAATTAGATGAAAAAAGTAGGCCGAAGAGATTAGTCTTTTTAACATGAGTGTTAGCTACAGATTCATTAGAGCATATAAGTGGAGGAAGGCAGTTTTACAAAGTTATTAGAGATGTTTTTGCAAGAGGCCACAAATTTTTATCAGGGGGAGAGCCAAGTAGGTTGTCGCATTTTTTTAGTGAAAGAGCGCTTAGCCCTGTCGAATAATAGCTCTGCCACCGATTCCGAGCAGAATGGAAATTAGTTAAGGCGATAGGAGAGAACGAGAGTCTTTTCCATGCCCGTAGGCAATGTCTCTCTCCTGAATGGACCGAGAACATTTGCCAACGAGTCTGGATTTTGAGGAGAAAAAGATATATTTGAAGATAGAATGAATCCGTTCATCCCTTCCGCGATAACGACTCCCACCCTTTCAGCAGACACCAAAACATCTTCGTGTCAAAAGCAGAAATCATTCCCAGGCATAGTTTGAGCAAGAAACGACCGCAACGCCCCAATTAGCCTGAATTAAAGTTGCCAGAAAGTACGTTTGGGGCTGATGGAGCTTTTGGTACGAAAAAGGTTTAAAATTAAAGAGCTACAAGATTGTGGTCAGAGTTACCGATAGGAGGGAAAATTGCGTATTTAGGGAGGAGAAGGAGTGGGTGGTTTGAAACATAAATCAAGCGTGTTCAAGAATTGGCTATTAGGACGATCTGGTATGTGTGTAGGTTCTTTAATTAAACTGTTCCGACCGTTAAGAACGCTGAATGATTTGGCCTTTTCCCATACCTCAAATAGTATGAGAGGAGGTCAACCATTCAGTGTGATGCACGTCAAAACCCCCTAAATAGATGAAACTCTGTAGTTAGATGGGAAGAAGTAACAGGCTCATTAAAGTCAGTAAATATTTCAAAAAGAGGTGTGAAAATCTGTTCCGTTAGGGAGCAGTTAGCAGAAACACAAGATAATGTAGTTAGTAGGAAGAAAATGATATAGGCTACAGAACGTTTCGAGTCACATAGGATGATTCAAGATTCTTCAATGACGTTGTCTACAGGAATGTTAATGTTGTAAAGGCAAAGACTCACCATTTAGTCTGAATTATAGAAAAGGTTATAGTGGAGATATTAAAGTTTATTTTTGAAGAAGAATTCCTATATTATTTGGATCTCAGATAGAAGAAATAGGTTAGGTAGAGAGTTAGCGAGGTGATATTTCCACAGATTCATGGTTAGCTTCAGGCCACGAACATTGGCGAATCAATAGAGAACCCCAGCCTGCGTCCCACCCCTACAATTTTCTCTGTCCAAGTACATCAATCAGACAGCCTCAAAACAAACACACACAATCGACCATACACAGCCCACCCAAAAACCCACAGAATTGGGTTTTTATTAAATAAAACCAGCGCCCACACAACAAACACAAACAGATCACGTTTATTTGGCCCTGGTTCCCACATTTTTTAAGCCACGGCCTTACCCACTTGATTATATATATTAAATATATATATATATATATATATATATATATATAAAATATATATATATATATATACTATATATATATATATATATATATATATATAATTATATATTATATATATATATTCATTATATATTATATATATATATATTATCATATATATATATATATTAGCAATTGACTTGTTCCTAGGGATTTTATTTCACTTTGCATTGCATAAAAAAAAAAAAAAAAAAAAAAAAAAACAAAAAAAATGTCCTTTTTAAAAAAACGTGCTTTAACCCCTTCTCACAGGGTAACACGGGGGGGGGGAGACTTAACAGGCGATATCGAACTTTAGCGCCGGCTATTCCCAAACGAGGCGCCACAGGTGTTCGCCAGTCGAAGTTTAATTCTCGCCCCAGGTAGATAAAACTCCAACTGCTACGCGGAGATTGAACCAGTGTCTCTCATATGAAAGTCGGCGAGTCAACCTCCTTCGCCAACAGAGGTGTTCAATAATTGGCCACTTGCTATCTCTGTAATAATAAAAAAGTTGGGAAAGAAAAATACGATTTGAAGAATCCCTTCCTCCCTCTCAAACCATGTTGGTTTAAACCAAACGAGTCTCGAATAAAATAATTTTTCTCTGTCATGTAAAACTAAAAATACCAATCTGAAAATGTATTTTTAATCAAATTTGTGAAATAAATTTATACTATGTGTATACACTATAAAGAAAGGCAATGCATTTTCGATTTGTATCAAGCGAAATTTACGTAAGTTCTAATCCGGCCAGCGAAGTGTGCCTAATGTTGCAATCCGGACCCCGAAGCACAATGAGTTTGACACCCCTGGTCTACAATGTTCTTTTTTATTTGGTGACATTTTTTAATCTATGCCTTCAGCCCCTTTAAATAAGCAAGGTGAAGGGTAATTCTAACTTAAATTATTATTACCTACTTGGTCCCCATGAAAAGATAGAATTTGTTAGAATTAGTAGTAGTAGCTAACTAGTAAAAAGTATTTTAAAATTTATTGTAAATTGAGGGAAAAATGTCTGCCAAACCTCCATGATATCTCCTAAATATTACACAATGATTATTCAAATTTGGAATTAATGTACTCTGACTTGGTACATCGCTATTAATTACACAAAATTATTTTGGTAATTACTAATCTTAAGTTCCTAATGCATCCATTGATCCAAATTAAAGTAAATACGAAAACTGAACGCAAGGTTTCTGGACCCTGTCAAATATACTTGGCTTCTTAAAGCCTATCTTCTGAGGTTTTTTTTTTTTTTTAATTTGGGTTTCCTGTTTTTAATCCTAATTACCCTAAGTCTATGCAAATGTCCCATGATAACAAAAAAGAATGAACTTTTTAACCCCATAACCTCTGAACGTTAAATAATTTTATCAGATACATATAAATTAATTTCCTTTTAGACTTGGAAGTTGAGTTTCAAGATGTAGACGAACTAATTTTGGAAACACCATCAACTACTACTACTACTACTAATAATAATAATGGTAGCATTATATAACATATGACCATGGTATATAATTAAAAATAATTTCATTACCTTAAAAAGTAATAAAAAAAAACAAAACTTCATCACAGTATTTGAAAAATAATTATCAATTGTGAATATTCACGACAGGATGGGATCGGAATTGAGAATTAAGATTTTTTGTGGAATTTGGAAAAAAAATTCGCAATACTTTTTTTTCCAGCTCATCATATATTAATGGGGGGAGGGAGTATTCAACTTCACAATCTATAGTCACCATTTATGTACTACTGTCTGTAGCTTTTAATTGAGAGAAACGTTATTGTATATCAATTCAAAATTAAGTTTGTAGGATATAGCTGTAATAGGCTACAAAGTAAGAATTAATTTGTAAATTCTAAAATATACAAACCCCCTGAACAAAGGAGAGGCTACTCCTACAGATAACAAGTGACAAGAGAAAGGCCATTTACGAAAATAAAGCTTGTGGACATTTATTTGAAATTACCCATGACTGGACCTGGCCAAATGCAGTGCAAACGGTAAGCAAAAACTGTCCACAAAACTTCAGATCAGAAAAATATAAAACTCAAATTGAAGAGATGATGGTAAGAGATTTAAACTTTAAAAACAAAATACAAACTATATAAAAAATAGTTATTCAAATATGACCATCCCAAATGGGAACGTAAAAATATCGAGATATGAAAGCAATTTCAAAATCTTAGAACTCTTATATCAAGAGAAACAATTTTACAAATTTGACCCAGTTTCAAATTATTTATCAGCATCTCCATTTCTTCACAAATAAATAAAACTACTAAAGAAATTGTTGAAAAGTTGATACTTCCCAATTTTCATTTGAGAGTATTTGCATTAAATGTATGAATGAAATTTTTTTTAAATTTACGGGATAACTGACAAATAATTATTATCGTTTTGAGAGAATATATTCTCTGTATTAATTTTATAATCTTTAAATTTTTTTATATCTAAAGAATTAGGAAAAAAAGGAATGTTACTGAAAAGAAAAAAAGTTATATTAATAGTTTCTAACTATTATATTTATATATATTTTTTATTCTTTAACATTTTATTTTTATTTTTGGAAACTTTTACTTTGCTTAGAAAAATAAATGTCATAAAAGTTGACCTATAGGTGTATTTGATGTTGTGTAATTATGTAAAATGAAACCATCCAACAAACAACAAAATTTTCAACAAATTTTAGAGAAATTTCACCAGAATGTTATTTCTCAATTTTAATGTTTTTTGAGCTGGTACATTTTTACATAACTACATCCATTTATAATTTTAAAATCTTAATATAAATATTAAATATCATAAAATTTAAGTACTTGAGAACTAGAGAGCAAAGTACTTAACTACTAGTTTTAACAGTTTTAACTTGTGTTCCGTTCTGTTCTTTACGGGGATTCAAATTTATAGTCTGATTATTATTTTCTGCTTTGGCAGCCTCTAAAATCTTTTTAGCACCTTTGTCTATAAAAATACCTGCTAACTTTACACCTAAGTCGAATGCCATACGCATTTTTGTTTTCAAATCTTTCCGAGACACTAAACCACAATAAACTGTAGGAGACACTTTCAAAACTTTTCTACTTGGAGAAGATGTTCCATTTTCAGATTCTTTTATATTATCATCCTCTTTTTTAAAGGTTACTGATAATGAGTCTTTTAATTCCTCTGTACCATCGAGACTCCAAACACCTCCGCAAAGTAAGAGCTCAGTGTCCTTTATCTAAAAAAAATTAAAATAATAAATAGAAAAAAAATAAAAATAGGTAAGCTTTTAGCTTAGAAATAATTACTATTATAATTAGAGATGGCAAAATAATTTATGATTCTGATGCAGATACTTCCGTTTCTCAATTCAGACCCTTATTCATTGTAGGATGGGAAAATAATTTCCGATTTTAACAAATATTATCCTAACAATTACGTTTGATCGTCCCATCACCACTAATTAACATATCTCAAAATAACAGTTTTCTTTACATTAAGACTTTTACTACTAAAAAAAAACCTTATACAACAATAAAAGACAATAGTAAAAATACATCTATCCTCCATCCTCCTTTATTGATTTATAGAGGAAGTGGTATGAATGATTTATCCATTACAAACACTTTTTCATTATTAATTAATTTGTATATTTTCTAGTAAATAAGATATTCAAAAAAACAATAATTTATCTTTTCAGCATGTTTTGGGTTAGTTTTCATTAACTTTTAAATGATCGAATTTGTTTTCCTAGTGTAAAAATGTAAAATTTAAATATTTATGAATCTTGTTTTCTCTTCCATTTTTTTTTCTTCATTTTGTCGTTGTTTCCAGTCTTTTACTTCTTACAACTACTTCTACAACTTAAGAAAGTGTAGGTCATGTTTAGGGTTGGGAAAAAAAACGTTTTTTTCAAATCATGTTTTTTTCAGGGAAAAAAAACGTTTTTTTTCATTTTTTGTTTTTTTCATTAAATGCATTTTAAAAAATATAAAGAGGCTAACATGATATTTCACTCTAGTATTTTCATTTTTCAAATATGAGGATACCCGAAATTAAACAAATATTCCATTTTGATTTATAAAATAGCAGAACTACCTTTCTCTTATATTTTATCAATTGTTTTCGTTACAATTTATAGTAGGTTGTAGCCTGCAGACTGCTGTTTGTAGGCTTCTACTTACTAATTTTTCTATGTATTTTACATTTGTATCATATAATCATATTTATAATTTACTTTTAAACACTAATGTATATTATATTTATATAGAATGAGTCTGAATGACAAAACTCAAAAGTGACTTAAGGGATGCAAATGAAATAATAAAAATATTGAAATTAAAATTATACCAAGATTGTAAATGAAGGAGGATGAGTGAATGACTAAATTAAATATTTGGCTTTGGGAATATCAACTTTTGATTCACTAATCACTAGTCTCCACTCCCCAGACCCCAGTCACTACTGAGTACTGACTACTGTGCTGTGACTACTGTCAAGCTCATTATCACTGGGCTCATCAGCGTGATCAGCCACATTTAATTTTGATATGACTGATAAGTCTGATATCTCAGTCGTATGAAGTATCGTGTGAGAATGACAGTGGTGAAGGAGCAGGGAGCAAGTAACAGGACTCTTAAGCTTAGCTGCATTAGCATAATCATCTCTCTCCGTTTGGCAAATTTCAGAATTTCCTAGTTTCTAGCAAGTATGAGCAATAAAATTTACGTAGTTTTGCAACGTCTTACACAACAAAAGTTACATTTCATGCGAGGGCCTTTGCTACCTTTTATTTCCATAAAAAGTAAAGTCACACTACTTTTTGCACATGACATTTCTAAATTCTGATTAAATAATTATGATAAAAATGTTACTGAAAGCTGAAACAGAGTAAGAAAACATTAATGAAGCCACAAACAAAATATTATGAATATCAAAATTCAGAATATAAAATAAAAATATGGAAAACCCATAAACATTTTGAACACAAACTCAGGAGCTTCCACCTTGTAGGAAATTGGAACCAAAAAATGTCCAAATTAGAGCATATTTGCTAAAACTTATAATATAATTGCTCAAACATGTATAATTTCACAACTTAATTGAAAAAAACGAAAAAAATAAATTTTTACTTGTTTTTTTCAGGCTGTGTTTTCTTTATGAAAAAAAAAAAACGTTTTTTTTTTAAAAAAACGAGCTTGTTTTTTTCCTTTCCCAACCCTAGTCATGTTGCCTACACTGACAAAATCGATATTCACGTTGCATACGACGTGATATACATTGAATTCCTTGAGCGATTCTTTTTTAACTACGACTACTAATTTACCTAATGAAACAGTAAATATCTTACCTCACACTGAACAGCTAGAGGAACTGAACACCCTCCTTCTAGAGATTTCATAAAAGCCCTTTCAGCAGTAACACTCAACAATGTATCTTGATCATTCAAAGGAGACAGTAGGTCTAATGTTGATGAATCACATTCCCTACATTCAATAGCGAGAGCGCCTTGCCCGACGGCATACATGCAATCTTCATAATCTAAATACTAATGGTTGGAAAATTAAAAATGTCATTAAAATATAAAAAAAAATTAGTTTAAAAAAAATCTTCAATGGTAAATTTAAAATTTTCATAAAGAAGTATTTTTAGATGAGAAATTAGCAGGAGGCTATTAATTTTTCTTACTAAATTTATAATTTACATGATTGGTTATATTTCATAATTCATAATTAGTTATTTGACTATGATAATTAAAAGACGTACATCTTCCTCCTCTATTGGAAAATCAGCACAAAAATATTGGTTTTAAAAATTATTTTTAATTTAAAAACAAAGGCTTCAAGAGAAGTAATAAATACATTACTCAAAAAAAAAAAGGTTTAATCTGAAAGAGGATCAAGTACCTTAAAAAAAAAACACTTTCATAACCTTTATCTCTTGCATTATCGTTGGCGATGCATTGGTGCGGTGCTGTGGTGTGGTGCGTACGGAAAATTTCAATGATCAGCCAACCCTATACTGTATCCTTCACATAGTAAATGAAACCTTTATCCATTTCAGTCTTTTACAAACACAATTTTTTCGCATTCATTGTTCCCACTTACTTTTGTGACCTGAATGATTCTATCCATTCATATTCCCTCGGATATTACTCAACTCTATTCTTCATTCGCTCCATTGTTCTTCAACTTTGTTTCAGGTTCATATTCTATTACCAATTTCTTTCATCTTATTGACTAACAACCCACTCAATTTTGTCTTCTGATTCTTTTATTAATCTATTTATAATTTTAATTACAGACCCTTTACTTCATTTTCTCTTCAATATCTCCCCAATTTGATTAATTTTTATACCCAATACACAGCTTCTCTCTGTGTAATCCAATAAACTAATAAGTCACCTGTGATATTTTATCCTTCCAGCCCATTCTTACGACTCCAGCAGCAGCTAAAACAATGGCATCATATTTTCCGTCCTTTTCAAGTTTCTTAAGTCGAGTATTCAGGTTGCCTCGAATACTTTCAAATTGAAGATGAGGAAATTTTCTTTTTAGTTGAGCAACGCGGCGCAAAGAACTTGTTCCTATAGTATAAAAGATATGGTTTTTTAATGGAAAAATGTTCACAATTATTAATATACGGTACTTAACAATACTCTGCTTATTTATGAATCTACCTGACGTATTATTACTAATTACATTAATTAAGCTCTGAAACACCCAGATATTTATTTATCGTTTCTTCATCTTGCAGCAAGAGTCTCCCCGTCTGTGAGACCATCATCTTATTGAATCTGACAGTATGATATTAAAACTATTTATAAGTCGTCTTAAGATTGAGCTTCTCGGCACATTTGGTCTCCCTATAATAGTCCTTAAGTTTTATTAAGCTAACAAAAACTGGAAGGGTTGTTGTCCTTTTCTACACTTAATTACATTATTTAGTTACTAGAACTTGCATACTCGAACTATACTAAAACAATAAAACTATTAATGAAAACTATTAATATCCAGGTATTATTAACTTTTGCTCCAAACTTAATTTGACAATTGCAATTAAGAAACTTTCCCTGTGTTCACTTTACACAAAAATGACGTGAAATAGTTAGTCATTTTCTTATTACAGGAAAAGTCACTATATTTTCAGGAAAATAAGCGAAGTCAGGTTGCAGGATAAAGTGTTAGAATGAGGTAAAATTAAGACCTGTTAGCTTATAATTATATTTGATAATATATTGAACAACAAAGAGTTTTTAGAGATTAATGGTGCTAGAATATGTTGTAGCTTAGAGTCATGAAGTTCATAACTCAAACTAACAATTAGTTATTATTAAAAAATACTGCAAGAAGCATACAACTCATCTGGATTTAGGGCCCCCCCCCAAAAAAAAAATCTAATGCACTAGGTGATTGGGAGACAATCGAATGTCGAATGATGAAGTACAGGACAGTACTGGCATTACCTTTTGTTTTTAAAAAATAACAGGCTACAGGCAACTAACATGAAGTGAGGTGATGAACTTATATAATTAGAATTTTGTAAGATCTGTGAACTAACAAATTAAATCATGACCCAAATGCAAATGCAATGATAAATTAAGGGACTGACTGGATTTCAGTTGTTCTAGTTACACAATATACCTTTCGTAAAATAAATTAAAATTAGTATGCTTACCTATTAAACAACCTTCTGGTAATGTCTTAAGTGACTGATCTTTATATTTACTATGTAATATAACAGCATCACAAGGATTTTCTCTTATAAGTACAGCACCAATAACTAGTCCTTCAGGTAACGTTGTTGGCAAATCCTGTTTATTGATAGTTAAAATTAAATTTGTATCTTTGGGTAATAAAATTCATATATTATAAAATCAAAAATAAACAGATTTGCAAGAAAAATATTTTACAAGTAAAATTAAAATCTACATTTACATAACTTCTTTATAATTCAAATGTAACATAAGCTTTTATATAAGTAATATGACATCTAAATTCATATTCTGAAACACATTTTTATGCTGTATTAATAATAATAAAAATTCATAAAATTTAAAATATACAAACTTTAAGAGAATGAACGACAATATCAACATGTTTTTCGACCAAGGCCACTTCGAGTTCTTTTGTAAACAATGATTTGCTTCCAATTTTAGAAAGTGCTACATCTAGGATTTGGTCTCCTAATGTTTTCATAGATTCTGAAATAATAATTGATTAATTTCAAGGTAATACTTACAGTACATAAAAAATTTCATAAAACTTTTATAAAAGGGAAGGGGAACACACGAATGTAATTGATATTTAGATAGAATGTAATATAGGATACTCGCAAAATTGTTTACAAACAGGTTCCTAAGAGAGTGGGAGTGATTTGCATACAAGTCTTTTTCCCTTCTTTAACATATGGAATATTTGTCACACATATGAATAGATTCAACTCAACTCGACCACACTTACTGGTTCCTTCCGATCTCTTTTTGTTTGTCAAGTAGTTATCTCAATTACCTTATAAATTACAACTGTAATAGACTGAATTCTTTAGCCATATGGTTCTTCCTCTTAGTAGAGCTCATCAAAACTTTATTCAACATTGATTCGAAACTGAACTCTTTATAGATAATCGTAAATTTCACACTTAATTCTTTCTCCCCTGTCTCCACACTTTGCCTTTGGCGTATGTTTAGACCCCTGGTCCTTTTGTCCACCAAAGTTTAAAAATATTTTACCTACAATGATGAAATAGCATTCCAAAAATTTGAAAATTAATAAAGTTATCATCCTCCAATCATCTTCCTGCTTTCCCAAGATTGAGGTGTTTACCATACACAGGAAACAGAATAAACAGTAGAAGAACAAGACCCAAGTCAAAAGGAAAGCCCCCCTACCATCCCCATAAGTGAGGGCTCATCGCAGTAAAAAAATAAAAAATACACCCTGAGACTTCACAAGACTGTGCAGACCCTCACTGTGGTAGGGTTCATCCCTTGGGCCAGGCTTACAACCATACCACTCGCAAAACTCTGCCATTCACCCCTATTATGCACCTTCCTTCTCGCCTCTGCCACACTCACATACCTTCCTTTACTAACTCAATCCACTTTTTCTTTGGTCCCCAGCCTGTTTCCCAGCACACTCACCACTATCCATCCACTTAATCAACTGACTATCATCCATATTTACCATATGACTGAACCATCTTAGTATACATTTTTCACGCTTTCCTTCACACCACACAACTCACTCCCTAACAAATTCATTCCCCATTTTATTAATTCTTCACGATCCAACACATCCTAAGATTGTCTATAGGCAGATTGCACCTTAGATCTATAGCTCCCTATTATTCCACATCATAATTTCAATACTATACATTTACACTGGGAACAACATACCCTCATGTAAAACCCTAGTGCACTCAAGATTTAGTTCCTTTGTATTTACCAGGGATTTAATAGCACCAGGCGCCTTCTTACCATTCACAACTTTCCTACTACACTCTGCATCATTCGTTCACTTTTCAACCAACATATAGCCCAAATATTTAAACTTGGATACTTTTTCGAATTGCTTACCATCCAACATGATTTCACACTACAGACTCTCCTCACTCACCACCATCACCTTACTCATACAAACCCCATCCTTTTAAAACACTGCCAAACCTATTTATCAATCCTCTCCAACTTTCTTCAGATACACCAAAGACAGTTAAAAAAAATTAGATGAAGGATCTCCTGCTTCATTTATTTTTAAGCACTGCAGTTTATGAATCGAAAAACGTCTGAAAAAATTGCAAAGATTAAAAAAATATTTTGACATATTCTCATATATATATATATATATATATATATATATATAATATATATATATATATATATTATATTAATATATATATTATATATATATATAGATAATATAATTAATATATATATATATAGATATATATATATATAGATATATATATTAATATATATATTACATATATATATATATATATATATATATATACAATAATATATAATATATATATATATATATATATATTTAATATATTCCATTTGATATGTTCATTTTTTGGTTTAAATTTACAAAGTATTAAAATACAATTAAAACAAGACCGCCGTCTAATTTTTTAAAACTATTTTTGGTTGACTAACTTAACCAATTTTCAGACCGATACCATCTCAATATATATATATATATATATATACAATATTATATATATATATATATTCTATATAGATTTGAGATGGGAAAATGAAATGTATATATATACACTATATATATATATTATATATAATATAATATAATATAAAGTATATATATATATTTATAATATGTATATATATATATATAATATATATATATAATATATAGATAATAATATATAACTATACATATATAATATATATATATAATATATAATATATATATATATATATATAATATATACTATATATATATATATATATACAATATAATAATATAAATATCATAATAATATAATATTATTAATATATTATATATATATATATATAAATAAATATATATATATAATATATAGAATATACTATATAATACCTATCCTCATATCCTCATTCGGATACTGACCTTGTACCTTTTCAAGAACCATAGCGCTCGCCATTACATCATCTGAAAGGAAATAATAATAATAATAATAATAATAATAATAATAATAATAATTAAGTAATATATAATAATCATAAATAATTATACAAGTCAATAATAATAATAAAAGTCTACAATAGTTCAAATAATAAATCCCAAAGAATAGACCTCCATATACAAAAAAATTAAATTGAACGCAAATATTTCGCTTTTCAATTCATTAACTTATAAATAGGAGGTGTGACAGTATCCCGCAATTGGGCATACCCAAGAATGTTAGTTTGGGCTGGAAACTCTCTGCACTCTTGTTTTATCTATGTTAATGATTCCAATTTTGATGGTATTCTAACACCGTTGCAACTAAGATTGGCTGAGCACAAGAATTTTTCACACTTCACCTCTATATTTCAATTTGTATCATGCACCACACCTACTTTTAAAATTGCACTGCACTGCACAGCACAAAAACAATTGTACCATGCACCACACTGGTGCAGAACATCGGCCAATCCTACTTACAACCATACACTGGAGTGTTTGGTGAACATATTTAGTGGGTACTCCACTATCCCCCTCCATCATCTTCACATGTACCTCCCACAAGCTTAGAAACATACACAACAACATTTTCTTTTACATAATACTGTCTATAAATTAGCAGAATGTAAACCTGCCTTGGAAATTCTAATTTTAATTGTTTTATTTTTAAAGTTGTTTAATAGAGTAGGCTTATTGTACATACATTCCATCTTCCATGATTGCATTATCCATATAAATAGATTCAATGAGCTATTTTAAATTTCTCTTTTTGTTTTCCAGATTCATTGTAATTTAAGACAAATATTTGCATGGCATATATATAAGTCAACAATTTTAAATGAAATTAATTTGTCTATTCCTCAATTTCAAAATTAGAAGTTAAACATTATCGCAAAATATTATTCTTTGGTGGTTATGCCCAAGAAAATTCACTGACCTACTGATTAAAAATTATTAAATATTAATTAAATTCCTCAGGTTGGGAAAACTGAGTAGGTCAAAAAAATATTTATTTTTTGTAGATATCTAAAGACACATCACACCAGCTGTATTAAAGCATTTTGTTTTTCTTGAAATATAGGTATAGAGTATTTTGAAATTCTGGAAACTTTAATAAAGTTCACAAGGCAATTTACAAACAAACAAAAAAAAAAAAAAAAAAATCCAAAACTCGCCATTAATTATACCATTTTTGTTTATATTATATAAAGGCATGTGGAATTGTTAATCACAAAATTAGAGTTCAATTAGATAAAGCCTACCATTTAAAAGATTCTGCAGCCCCTAGTATCTTAAATAAAATCCACCTTATAGTTAAAGTAGACCTATTTAAAAATTGATATATTTTAAATTTAATAAGGATAGGCTATGAACATAACAAAATAGCCAAGTAATTGAGTGAGCTAAGCATAGCATGACAAAAATTTTTTTTCCTGATAAGTATTTTTTTTCATATATATTTTTTCCTACCCAATGTATGAGTGATGTAATACAGCTTTGCCAAACTCTAAACATTTGGTTTAGGCTCGAAAAACTCATTAAAGTTACTTTTCACAGATGTTTTAAAATATTCATAGGGGTAATATAGGGAAGATGATTTATAAAATTATAAGGGAAAAATTTAGAAATGAAAGCTTTGCATCAATAAGACGAAAGCAGAAATTAATTTTGCAAGGAATAGTAATAATACCCGAAAAATCCAAATTTTTACCTTTTATAAATTTAAAAGTAAAATGGAAAAGTAGTCCAATTCAAAAGTGAATGAAAATGTTGGGGAGTTCAGATATGAGTTGCGTTCAACATTTTTCAATGCTTATTTTGCTTCCAATGTTTACTGAGGAAAGATTGGAAAATAGTTTTTGGAGACTAGTAGTTCTGGTATGCATGTAATAAAAACTTACAGAATGTTTGAATTTGAGAAAAGAAATTAATCTTCACTGGATCATATTACCAAGTAAAGCTGCAGGTCTTGGGTATATATGTTAGAATTTCTGTGGGTTGTAACAGCATTGCAAAGGCACCTGTATTTGATTTTTAAGTGATTCATATTTAACCAATTCTTCTCGCACCTAACACACCCTAGAGATTGTCCTCTGAATACATTATACTTTAGATCTATACCTCTTATTTGACACCATAGTTTCACTAATAATTACATTAAACACAGGTAAATACATACTCTCATGTAAGGTGCTAGCGCACTCAAGACTTAGTCCCTTTACATACCACCAAGGATTTAATTGCCCAGCCACACTTTCTACCATTCACAACTTTCCTACTACCACTCTGCCTATCCATTCCCTTTTCATCCAAATTAACCTAAAAATTTTTAACTCGGACACTTTCCAGTTATCACCATCAAACATTACCTTCCCCACACTAGAGACAGTCACTCACTCACATCATTTAACCTTACTCTCTATTCTACGATATACTGCAAACCCCTCCTTTACACACCCTGCCAAAATTCCTCTACCCTACCAATCCTCCAACTCTTTTCAGATTCGTTACACAAGACCAAATCATCCATATAATAGGTGGGGCACCCTCCACTCTCTCCCATTCTCCATTATTCTAACACCTTCCCGCTGGCCATATCCCCACATCAATTCCATAAACCTCATCGCATTATACAAATTGACATACAACCAAGGAGACCATAACAACATCCCTATCTCACCTCCCTCATTAATATTAAAACCAATCACTTTCAATACTCTCCATTTACAAACGCTTCACTATCGTTTAAACAATAATAATAATGTCAGGGTACTAAAATAAAAAAAACCATGTTTGGCAACTTTTTTTTTTTTTTGTTTAATAAAAAATTAAAAAAATACTTCATATTTAAAACTACATAAATATACTATTCAAAATATCATATTTCATAATATCGATTTATTTTTAAATATTTTCTTTTGACTTTTTCTATGAAACGTAGGCTGGATCAGCCAAGATGGCCTAGTTTTGTGGTTTTATAAATGAATTTTTAATACCTTAACTAAATGTAAATTTATCTAATTTGCATTTCCTGCACTCTATTTTGTTTTCAATAACATATCCATTTCAAGTTCATATTGTGAATAACAACTAAATACCAGGCTAGAGACGTCGACCAAATAATTAACAAAAGTTTTAAAAATAATATGTATATATGGGGATTGATGTCAGTCTGTGAACCAAGAAAAAGATTTAGGTGTGATTATAAACAGTAATTTGAAAATAGCTAATCAGTAAATTCTCTTCTACATAATTTGATATTTTAAATGGTAATAGAAGTGCAGAAGGGAGTCACCCCCATTTTATCATAAAAAATTCACAGGATATCAAGGCATACTCAAAAATATAATAATTAAGAATAATGAATGAAAATTATCACTCTTTAGAAAAAAGTTACAGCCTCTCAAAATTTTTTTTAAAAAAAAAAAAAAAAAAATTAAAATCACAGGATATATACACTCTAAAAAATAATAATGAAGCTTAAAAAAAAATGATTTAAGTCTTTAGGAAAAAAAGTTAAAGCCTCTCAAAGTTTAAAATTTTCCCATAGGCTTTCTTATAAAAAAAAATTAGTGGGCCTCATGCTCATTTTAGGGTCATCCTTCAGTTATGATAAGATTTGCTAATTCTACATAGATTTTCTCTGTTGATATACCTTAAACAAAAACTTATCATAATCTGAACTCGAGGGCCTGAAATTGAGACTTAAACCTTGATGGATCAAAAATGAAAAGTTTATAGAAATTTTAACACTTCAGAGCCGTAAAATTTTTTTCTTTATAAAGAGGCACTAATTTTGCGCTTTTCAGTATTATTTTTTTTAGAGTGTAGTCTATACCAGGTGATTTTCATAAAAATCGCGGGTGACCACCCCTCTGCACTCCATTATCATTCCTTAATAACTGATAAAATTATGAAAAAAAAATAGCAAAATGTTAGTTCATTTTTTATCTACTTACTTTACTGAAAGAAAAAACATACCAATTTGTTAGTTCATTTTTATCTACTTCATTAAAAAAATAAAAATACAAATTTGTTTCTTCATTTTTTCTACTTACTTCACTATCCCTTGTCCCAATTTTAAGTGTTTCACCAACAATTTTTGTATTTGGTTTCTCATTTTTATTCAAACACGATACATCCTCATGAGCTTGTGTGTGGTTTTCCAAATTTGTACATGACATATTGTTCTCTACCGGCTAGTAAGACAGGCTTTATGACTTACTATAATGTAAAGTAAAAAAAATATACTGTGAAGCTAATATACTAACAGGTATCAATTTTGTAAAGAAATTTAAGTCTTAGATAAGATAATCAAATAAATTTCTTTATTAATTAAGTAACCAAATTATGAGCGCTGACCGAAGCAATCTTCTACTTTCAGGTTTCACGTCAACCAGCTGAATGCTAGCGATAGGGATGGCCAAAAAATATCGATATATCGAGATATCGATATTTCTTGGCGATATTTTCTTAGGCGATATATCGATATTTCGACATTTTTCCTTAATATTGGAAAGCCGATATTTTTTCCAAAAAAATTTTTTTAAAGGCCGGAAAAAAAATCTTTATCCGCTCTCCAGACACCCTGAAGTGAAACTCTCTCTTTCTCTCCCATATTTCGTTCCTCCCCCGATATAATGTTATGTTTAAAATAAACCGAAAAATTATAGTTTCAAAACTATAATTTTTCGGAAAGACGAAAAGTCTAATTAGACTTTTCGTCTTTTCGATCGAGAACCAAAAATAGGGAGAGGAGGGGGATCGTCAGAAATCGTAGTACATGGCTAGATGCGCACATGGCACATGCCACTACATAGTCAAATAGTCATTCTGACTATTCACTAATCACGCGTCCGCACTCTGCAGTCCGCACTCTGCAGTTGATTTCATTTTATCATTTCAAAATTCAATCATTCTGAAATCAATGTTTTAATTCATTTCATTGATTTCAGTAATCACTATTCACTATATATTCAGCTATTCAATATTCAGTGATCAGTGGATAGAAGTGACGTATGTGTTAACTGCTGAGTATTGTCCTTTCTTTAAGATTCTTAGTTTCAACAAAATTTTCAAGAATTTTTTAGAGACAAGTTTAAATATAACGTGTGGAGAATTAAATAAAACCTAATTAAACATGTCATCAAAAAGTAGAGTCTGGGATTATTTAAAATAAATATCTAATGACAGGGCAGTTTGTAATCTCTGTGGCTGAAATGTAGATCCAGTGGCAATACAACAAACCTGAAAGCCCACATGCATGTTACCTGCGTTGGTGTTTAATGCCTTATCTTATACCAATTGGTCTCTCTCTCTCTCTCTCTCTCTCTCTCTCTCTCTCTCTCTCTTCTCTCTCTCTCTCATACTCTCTCTTCTCTCTCTCTCTCTCTCTTCTCTGTACTCTGTCAGTCAGTCAGTCTAGTCTCTCTCACTCTACTCTCTATTATTTCTCTCTTCTTTCTACCTCATCAATCATCATCTCATAACTACTCATCTCTCTCTCCTACTCACTTGACATACTCTCACTTTAGTATTTTTCTTCCTAGGTCGCCCATCGCTTGACCTTATTAGTCCATTCCAAATTTATTAAGATTGTTCTTCTCAGTCCAATGATTCCGAAGTTTCCGTACTACCTAAGATAATAACCAAAAAATGCTTGTTCACTACTTCTGAAAGATAAGTGAAAGAGGAAAAGAAAATGTTTTCTCTTTGAATGAATTTTATTTAACAATAATAAAAATTAATTATTTAATAACCAGTATATACCAAAAGGTGGTTCATGATATATGTATATATATATATATTATATATATCATATAATATATATAATATATTATATATATATATATAGATATACTATATATATAATAAATATATAACGAAATATATAAATCATATATATATATATATATTATATATAATATAATTATATATATATATATATATATCTCAGTATGGCTTTCGACGTTCTAGATAAACTGGTGACATCTTTTCCTATCTCACTATATCTATGGTCTTCTGCCTTTAAGGACCATGGGGAGTCTTGTAGGTAGCGCATTGACATATCTAAAGCTTTGACAGGTATGGACATGCGTCCTAACTCTCTAACTACCTTCTTTGGGACTTTCCTCCTTCGTTGCTTACTCTTTCTAGTTTTCTTTTCAGATCGTTCCATTTGCAGCTCTTGTTGATGGGTTCGTTCCATATCAGCACCTTTTCTATTAATTGTGGTTATCCTCAGGGTTCTGTTTTATTCTCAACTCTTAGTATTCCACTTTTCATCAACTATCTTTTTAGCTGCCACTTCTAATCTTGTTCACTCTTATGCGAATGAATCAACTCTCCATTCTTCCACCCACTTCAAATCTGCTCCCTCTGTATCTAGAGTTTCCTTCTCTCTACAGCTTTCTGATTCAATTTATTGCCGATTGAGCCTGGACTTTCTTCAGTGGCCACACGGTCAAACCGTAATCTTGTGAGTTCAACTCTTTTTTAAAACTTAACTTCTTCATATCTCCTCTCTAAACACACCTCCCAACTTTCCCTATCCGCTTCCGCCTCAAATGTTTTACCAATAAACAACATAAACATCTTGGGCAAAACATAAAATAGTTGAAATGTTTTGGAGACCTCACATTCACATCGGTTGCTAATATAATGGCCTCAAAAAGCTGGGAATTCTTTCAGATTGCGTGAATTTTTTATTTTTCTTACTGCTCAGATACTCCATTATATAAAAGTTATTCGCCCCTGGTTTCGAATATCATTGTTCCCCATAATTTTGGTGATGCGTTCTAACCCATTCTATTAGATATAGTTGACAAATAACTAGTAATAAGGCTAAGAGGCTATATAAACTGTCCCATACATCTGAACTCCCCTTGACAACCTCTGTCTCTGACGTCGTGCACGTTGGATGCCCTATCTCTTATTCTATAGCTTTATATTACCAACGGCAGTTTTCGAAAGAATGATCTCTCGCATTCCTCCACAACGTACTGCGTCGCCCTCGTAATACAAAGTGCCTTTTTCTCCATTGAAAATTGTGGAATATGGAGACTCCAAAAAGGTCACCGTTGTACCTCCTGCTTTCCAGCCACATCTGTTTTGTGAAACACCTTGCCTTCTTCTATTTTCCCTGCAATATTCAATCTCCTCTAATTATAGTCCCGCATCGCGCCCAACCTGAGGAATTGCGTATAGACAAATAATGTATCTCGCTCTTGG
>JABUQX010041487.1:45000-48769 GCA_015478945.1 Trachelipus rathkii | reverse complement strand
ATCTTGACCGCCGGCTTTATAGAGTTTTTATGATCTTGGTTATCAACAAAAATGGCAAACCGAAACTGACATTAATTTTATCTATATGATTTATTTTATTTTAACTTTATATTATTTTAATTATTAAATAAATAATATTTTTGTTTTATTAAAATTTTATCATTATTCTGTAAGCCTTGAGAATGGGAAGAAGTTATTCTTACCCGAAACTTAGATCGGCTAATAAATATCTAAAATGCTTTCAAATTCGGTTTTTATGGTATACTCGCTATAATATTATATATTATATATTATATCCACTATATATATATATATAAATTATAAATTTATATATATATATATTATATATATATTTATGATATATATTATAGATTATATATATATATTACCTATATAACAGTCGCACTCATCGTAATCAAAAAAAAAATTGTTATATATATATAATATATATATAATATATATAGCACAAGTTTGTGAAATGCGAATACTGTGCACTTGAAAATATTAAATATTATTAGTTTGTTGCCGCTTACTTTAAAAATAAACTGAGTATATTTAAATATTTAGTTTAATAACGTGGTCTAGTATTATGACAATTAATATTAATTGTGGTGGCGGCATCACGGAAAACACAAAAGCAATTGTCTCTTTCTTTACTTCATCTTTTTCTTGCTCTTTATTTCCACATTTATTTGACCAATTCATTTACATAATGTTCACAGCTATGTTATGAATCTAACCAGTGCAATTTTGACAAAAAAAAAAAAAAAAAAAAAAAAAAAATAGGTTCCAACTCAAGGATAGTCAGAATAATTGTTAAAGAAAAAAAAAGTTCATAAGACGAAATAAAACTCTTTCCTAACCTGACCCTAACCTAACTTAGTCTAACATAACCTAACCTAACAACGTAATATAATCTAATCTAACCTAATCTGTGTCCTAGATCTAAACTATAGCGAAAAATTTGTTGTGACCATAATAGGTAACAAAAACTGCCTAAGAGTAATGGTCACAAGTATCGTCGACACAGAATGCGTAACAAATCGAAAGAGAAAAACGATGTTACCGTGCGAACCATGTTGGGTAATTCGGGTTTTGTGATCAACCGCATGTTTCGCAAAACCTATTTAGGGCAGAAAGGTTTTTACAAAAAGCGGATAAATTGAACAGTCAATAAAATACGTAAACTGACCTCACTCTCTCAAAAACTATCAGGTTGGTTGGCCGAAGCATCAGGTGCGTTGCGGTGCTAAACAATTTCAGTTCCTGGTTAGGCGGTACGTGGGGTAAGGTGCGGTTGCGGTGCACATTAGAACATAGAGGTGAAGTGCGGTGCGTGGTTTGCACTCGCTCCGGTACGTTTCAGTGCGATGCCGAAAACTTTGGTGCTTGGCTAAACCCAACTATGCAGTTCACCACTTCCTGTAACCATAAAGAACCACCGAAAAAGAGACTTATTCCCTAGTTGATATGAATATATATATATATATATATTATATATATTATATATATATATATATATTATATAATATATATATATAAAAGAAATAATAATTTTTTATTTAAATTATAATAATTTTTTTAATAATATAATTTTATATATTATATATATATATATAATACTATATATATATACCCAATTAAAACATGTAAAGTTGTTAATTATATCTTGTATATACATCTCGGATTTGAGTTAGAATTTGCTAATCTCAAAACATGAAATAAGTCTTAGTAATAAGAAATAATTGAAATAAATAAAAATAAGAAATAATTTAAAAAATAAATAAAAATAAATAATTTAAACAGAAATAAAAATAAGAAATAATTGAAATAAGAAAAATAAGCAATAAATAAAATAAAAAATAAATAAGAAATAATTGAAATAAAAAATAAAAATAAGAAAATTGAAGTAAGAAATAAATATAAGAAATAAATAAGAAATAATTGAAAAGAAATAAAAATAGAAATAACTGAAATAGAAATAAAATTAAGAAATAATTAACAACATAAGTCTTAGTAGTCATACATCAGGAAGGTTGTACAAATTAGGAAAATACATTTAAATTCGCAAATTTTTTTTTTTTTTTTTTTTTTTTTTTTTTTTTTTTTTTTTACAAATGTCACCACCACTCACAAGGAGGGTTTTATTATTAATATTATTTTTATCACTACTTATAACAATCACCATCACTATTATTACCTTTATTATTAGCGTTACTGAGGCAAGACGAATTGAGAAATTTGTAATTTTTACAAAGCTATTTTCACTAAAATTAAACTGCGAGTGAATTATATTTTATTATATTAAAAGTATCTTAAAATTTTTTTATTTTATATTTTTTCTATTAAACTGATGATGGATAAACCTATACCCGAAAAGTCTGGCAATAATAATAATAATAATAATAATAATAATAATAATAATAATAATAATAATAATAATAATAATAATAATAATAATAATAATAGATAATAATAATAATAATAATAATAATAATAATAATAATAATAATAATAATAATAACATAATAGATAATGTGTGCAAAATTAATAGTCGCAGATAAATGCGCATTTATGAAGATGCCAGATTTCCTTAAGAAAAAGGAAAACCTGTTTCAAGTGTGGTGTGTGATATGTAGGTGTGTGCTGTTTTTTTGGTTGTTATGTGTGTGTGTTGTGTGTGTGTGTGGTGTGTGTGTTGTGTGTGTGTTTCAATGTGTGTGATGGTGTGTGTGTGTTGTAAGATAGATAGGTGGTGCGTGTGCACGCACGTTGTGATATATATATATTATATTATAATATATATATATATATATATAATATATATAGTATGATATATATATATATAATATATATATATATATATATAATATAATATATATATATATATAAGTGGGGGTTATAATATATATATATAATATATATATATATATATATATAATATATATATTTTATAAGATATATATATATATATAATTATATATTAAAAGATATATAATATATATATATATATATTATAATATATAATTTCGATTATTTCAAATCACGGAAAACTTCGTAAGACCGGATATTACGATTCGGTTTTTGACCTTCTTCCCATAATCCACCCCACCCCCCAAACCTCCGCCATGTCCACACCCTATTCATTAGTTATATATATATATATAATATTATATATATATATAATATATATATATATATATATATATATATTAATATATATATATATATAATATATATAATGTTATATATATATATAATATATTATTAAGACGACATGTCGATGGGAGAAACGAAGGGAGGGAGTTGCGGGGATGACAGGAATTTGCTTAAAGGGTAAAGAAAGGTGGGGGTACAATAAAGACGTACATTATATGTATTTCTTTGAAATTGCCACAAGAAGTTAAGGGAAGGATTTCGTGCGACACTAGGGAAGCTCCCAGGATGCCCTTAAATTATATTGATTATTATTATTATATTATTGATTATTATTATTATTATTATTATTATATAATTATTCATCTATTATTATATTATATTATTATTATTATTATTGATTATGATTATTCATTATTATTTCTATTATTATTGATTATTATTAATTCATTATTAAACAGACCGATTCAAGTCAGGAAAATTAATTTGATTCACAATATAAAATTTCATTTAAAAATGTTAAATAACTTTATATTATATAATATTATATATATATATATCATAGATATTATAATATATATATTATATAGAATAATATATATATATATATATG
>JABUQX010041487.1:37500-40000 GCA_015478945.1 Trachelipus rathkii | reverse complement strand
TATATGATTCGACCGTCATCGAGTGTGGACTTAGTGGAAACCAGAGGGGAGGCGAAATACAGAGGGACCAGAAGAGAGAGAGAGATTGGAAAGAAGAAGGATAGTCAGAGGCGATTTATTGAAGAGATGAAGTTGAATCTGGGATTCTACTGAAGATTTGATTAGAATATTTTAAGAGAAGAGAGAAAGAAAGAAAGAAAGCGTTTGATTCGTTCATGGTGGCAAGAAATTTCAAGGAAAAAGAAAATTATGATTTTGGATTTTAAAAAAAAATGTAAAATTTTAAACATATAAATTTATTTCATTTGTAATATGGGTTCGAGGAGCAGCAAAATGTTTGAAATCATTTCTTTTTGCTATTTTGGATAATTAATTATTAAATACAAAAATAAAATTATAAAGAAGAAATTTAAAATACTAAATTGAAGAAGGTGGAGCTGCGTTTCCCAAGTCTATCGTCGAGTCATATGAAGTAAATTTTCCAAATTCTCTTCCACTGGTAGCAAGGGGCTGGAAACCCCTCCTATCACATTTATCTTTCCGCGAATGTTGGTGATATTTCGTTTAACATACTAATAGTAATAACAGTGATTGTGGTTGTAATGATAATAATAATAATAATAATGTTAATGATAATTTTTAATATGGTGAATAGTGGTAAATAATTTTAATATATAGTGAAATATATATAACAAACATACTAACAGTAATAACAGTGATTGTGGTGATAATGATAATAATAATACAGTTTGATAAATCTAAATTTTTAATATAGTGAAATTAGGGTAAATAATATTAATATTATAGTGAAATATTGTTAGGCATATCAATATTATTATTAAAACAAGTGCAGTGCATCATAATAGTAATATTAGATATTAAAAATCGTAATTACTGTTGATTAAGGGGAGACTTCATAACTAGACCCCCTACTTTTTGAAGGCAAAATCAAAATTTTCCCATTTTTTTTTTATTATCTAAATTAGTAGAAAAATTCCTCCTGAACATCATGGTGTAATTATTTTTTGGAAATTCTAAATGGTTTTTTAGATACAGAAATTTATTTAGAGAGGTGTCGAACTAAAAAATTCCAATTCCAGTCAAAATTGCAATTCCAGGTTCAGGATCAAAAATGTTTTATTTTTAATAACAGAATTTTTTGTTTTTTGTTTTTTTGTTTTGCAATTTCCAACCCAGGCTCCAGCTTTTACTCGGTAAAATAGGTGAAGTCGAAGTCGGAGCCGGAGCTTGAGCCGGAGCCGGAATCGGAGCCGGAGGTGGATCCTGGGTATAATTTTTATCAAGAATTTTTTTTTTTAGGTAAAAAAATTTGTTACCAAAAGAAGTACTGATCAATTTTCAAATGGTGGAGAAACCTTAGTCGGAAACGGGACCGGAGCCGAAGCTGGAGCCGGAGTCGGAAGTCGGAAAGCCGAGCCTGAGCCGGATTCTGGGTATAAATTTTTTTCAAAAAATATTTTTTTAGGTAAAAAATATATTACTAAAAGAAGTAGTGATAATTTTCAAATAGTGTAGAAACCTTACCGGACCGGAGCCGGAGCCGGAGCCGGAGCCGAAGCCGGAGCCGGAGCCGGAGCCTGGGTGTAATTTTTTTCAAGAAATATTTTTTAGGGGAAAAATATATTGTCAAAACAAGCACTGGCAATTTTCAAATAGTGCAAAAACCTTAGCCGGAGCCGGAGGCGGAGCCGGAGCCGGAGCCGGAGCATGGGCATAAATTTTTTTCAAGAAATATTTTTTAGGTAAAAAATATATTACCAAAAGAAGTGCTGGGCAATTTTCAAATAGTGCAGAAACCTTAGTCGAGACCGGAGCCGGAGCCGAAGCCGGAGCCGGAGCCGGAGCCGGAGTCGGAGATGGAGGTGGATCCTGGGTATATTTTTTATCAAGAAATCTTTTTCTAGGTAAAAAAAAATTGTTATTAAAAGAAGTGCTGAACAATTTTCATATGGTGCAGAAACCTTAGTCAGAGCCGGAGCCGGAGCCGGAGCCGGATCTTGGGTATAAATTTTTTCAAAAAACATTTTTTTAGGTGAAAAATATATATTACCAAAGAAATGCTGGGCAATTTACAAATAGTGCAGAAACCTTAATCGGAGCCGGAGCCGGAGCCGGAGCCGGAGCCGGAGCCGGAGCCGGAGCCGGAGCCGGACCGGAGCTGGAGCCGGAACCGGATGCTGAATAAAATTTTTTCAAACAATATATTTTTAAGTGAAAATATATTACCAAAGAAGGGCTGAACAATTTACAAATAGTGCAGAACGCAGTCGGAGCCGGAGCCGGAGCCGGAGCCGGAGCCGGAGCCGGAGCCGGATATAAATTTCTTCAAAAAATATTTTTTTAGGTGAAAAATATATTACGAAAGAAGTGCTGGACAATTAACAATTGTAAAGTACCGGAGCCGGAGCCGGAGCCGGAGCCGGAGCCGGATATAAATTTTTTTTTTAAAAAAATATTTTTTTAGGTAAAAAATATATTA
>JABUQX010041487.1:0-20000 GCA_015478945.1 Trachelipus rathkii | reverse complement strand
AAATTCGTTTTATTAAATTTTTTCATTAAAATCCCCCGGAACAAGGAAAGAAACATTTGAAAACAATTTGAGTCGTTTCATTTTCATATAATAACAAACATATACAGAACACGTATAAAATGAAGATGTATTCATTGAAGCATACAATATACTTACAAACTGCAAAGTATCTGTAAATGTTGAGAGTTTCTTGCCTTACAAATTTTTTTCAACAAAAATTGAACAAAAAACATAAATGAATAAAATGATATTATATATATATAGATATATATATTATATATATATATCTATATATATAATAAATATAATATATATAATTAATATATAGAGAGAGAGAGTAAATTATATATTGTTAATTATTATAGATTATTAAATATTATTCTATATTAATCATTGATATTAAGAAATGGATATAATATTAATTCTTATATATATATATATAATTAAATATATAAGTAATATATTATATATATATATATATAAAATATAATTAATATATATATATATAATAATAATATATGGTGCCTATGAGGTGAGGGGTTATAATTAGATATATATAGTATAATATATAAAGTAATTTAAACTCATTTTTAACAATACTTAAGGGAAAAACTTTTAAAAAAACATTCAATCGAGAGAGAGAGAGAAGAGAACAATCTCTCATTAATAACGTTTCTAAGCCAATACCTCGGGCTTCATATATTTTCTCTTCCTATTAAAAAAAAAAAAAAAAAAAAAAAAAAAAAAAAAAAAAAAAAAAAAAAACAATCCTGACTTTGTTTAACATTTTGCTCTTTAAAATATAACAAAATGATTTGAGATAAGTTACTATATATATATATAGTCATATATATCAATTATTATAATATATTTATATAGAGAGTATATATATATAATATATATATATAATAATACTATATATATATATATATATATAATATTATATAAGAGTATATATATATAGATATAATTATATATATAATATATATCTATATATATAAAAATATATAATTATATATATAGTATATATCTATTAATAATATATATTATATATATATAATAACATATAATATATATATATTATATATATATATATATATAGATAATATATATAAGAGTATATAGGTATTATATATATTATATATACGTATATATATAATTATATATAATATATAATATATATATATATAAAATATATGTATATATGAAATACTACATCAAGTTATATAATCTTCTGCCCTCCGGGGGATTCTACACCTCACAGCAGTGTAATAAATATTGATAAAAATAGGCATTTTGTGTTGTCAAGAAAATTTATTCATTATTTAAAACTTAATATAACACGAACTTTCGGGTTTAAAAACATTTGAAGAAGGTCCTCGAATTCGATTTAAACACCCACCACACACACACACACACACACACACACACACACACCACAACAGCACAAGCAACACACACACACACAACACACAAACACACACCACACACAGACACACACACACACACACACACACACACACACACACACACCACACACACACACACACATTAGAGTCTATATAATGTTGTTGTTGTTGCTGTTTATTACTTTTGAAATTTTTTTTGAACATTTCGTGTGGGAGATTATTCCTACTCTCCAACACTACACCATACCACAACTTTTTTCCACGTTCATGCATGTAAAACTCATCTTTCTTCACATAAGCCACTCTCCCTTCCACACAAAATTCCAAAGTTCATGCACAAACACCTTTCATCCGCTTCACCTGAGTATCCTTCCTTACAGAACACTTCTAAATTCGTGCACGTACGCCTTTAATCAACTTTTAATACGCCTTTACGGTCTGTCACATCGGCTGGTGGCACTAGTCCTAAGATAAAAGAAGGGACATTACGGAGAAGTAAATGGGAAAGTGCCATTTCTCCTAAATTTCGTGTTTTTGTGGACCTACTTTCAAAAGGAGTGGGGTAGGGTTAATATCCATTTCTTCTCGGATCATCGTGAAGACCTCATATCCTAAGGTCTTAGAAGGTTATTTTCTGGCCTTTTATTTCCTGATTGTATCATTGAGAATCGGTGGCTACATTTCATTTGAAGGAGAACTCAAAACTCAACGTCATTCTCTTTCCTAAATGTATTTGGGGTCCCGGAGTCACTCACCATTTCCTTTGGCACTTTATACCACCTTCATCCTCTCTCTATTCCATCATCCAATTTTGATATTTTTACTTTTTTAATTTAGCACACCCATAGACTTTTCTTGCACTACTTACAAACTCTTTCATTCGTAGCCAGAATTGTTCAGTTTCCTCTTGTTCAAAATCAACAAGAATATTTGCATGTGCTTTCACATACTTCATTCTAACCCTGTTCATTTAACTTCACTCTTAATTCTCACCACTTACTTCCATTTTTGTATCTTCATCCATGACCCAACTAACTTTATTTTACATTAAACAATATAATGATCTGATTATTCCTAACTCCAACCCGTTACTGATTTAACAACCATCACATACTTTAACCAATACAAATTCAATCATACTCCTCACTTCTACACAATCTCTACCTACACAAACTCTCGTATACTTATGGATAATTTTGCTTAAAAAAATGTATTACTTACATATATACCTTTCTCCTTACAGAAATCATTCACCTTTCTACCATTCTCAACTCTAAAGGTGCTTGTAGTACCATCCCTCTTTCGATCACCTCTATTCAACATTCTCAAAACTTAAATCTTGCCACAAGTCGCTCATTACAATAGCAACTCCTCTATCTCTTAACTATTCCTCTCCACACCACCACACACACATTTTGCTCCACACCACTTTTCTTCACTATTTCCTTTCATCTTTGTTTCAGCCACAGCAGACAGATCAAATTTGCCCTTTCTAAATACATCCATCACCTCTCCTCCTCGTCATTTACTCCTCAAACATTCCATGTACCCAGACTTTTCTTACGGTTTCGCCCAAATATAAATGGTAGTTTACGGCGATCACTACTACGCCTTAGACCTTTTTTTTATTATTAAAAAATTTCTCCCCTCACGGGCATAGCCCTATTCTAGGAGGGGAACTTCTCTAGGTAATTTCTACCTAG
The DNA here is from genome assembly GCA_015478945.1 of Trachelipus rathkii. Taxonomy (NCBI): domain Eukaryota; kingdom Metazoa; phylum Arthropoda; class Malacostraca; order Isopoda; family Trachelipodidae; genus Trachelipus; species Trachelipus rathkii. Next base: position 16,888 of record JABUQX010041487.1, on the reverse strand, counting down.
GAACCGGACTAGGGATCGAACCCCGCGCTAATTAGCTGGCTATAGGTGGGAAGGGGGAAGAAATGACCATGGAAGTTTTGGATAGAAGGAAAATTGCTTAAAAAGAATTATTACACATTCAAGTAAGAGGAACGATAGTGAAATTATTGCGGTAAAAGTTGTAACCCTTAAAACCTGCCCACCATATCTATGGATAAAATTAAGGAGTTAAAATAAAAGAAACGAATTCGCTAATATTTTCCAATTTAAAGTCATTAAAAGCGCAAAGTAATGAAACGTAAAATATTTTGTAAAATTATATTTGCGTAATATACAATAAAAAAAACGCTTATTAATATGTCTAACTCTCCAATACTTGTTTACATTACACAACAATATCAAGAATTGCTGCAACGAAAAATTAAGTATAGAAATTTTCTCTCTCACTAGGGCCACACCGCGAGCGAAAAGAATTCTTTACTAGGATTTAAGAGTGGGACATTTAGTTAAAGAATTTTTACCACTGGAAAGCACCTATATATATATAATATTAGTATATTATATTATATAATATATAATATATATATAATATATATATAATATATATCTATATATAATACTAATTATTTATATATTATATATATAATATATATATATATAATATATATACTATATATATAACATATAATATATATATATATATAATTATATGGGTATGTGTGGCGATTGTTCTATGTGTGTGTTGGGTGGGTGTAAAATTTAAAATGTGCGCTGTGTTTGTGTGCGCGCGCACGTGCGCGTATGTTCGCCTTTTTCTTGTTTCTAATTTGGAGTATTCTGAATTTCTACATTAATAGGTGTATTCTCTCTTGTGACTATAGTAATCTAACAAATTTCCTCTGTTCTTTATAATTGTCTTTGATATCGAAATGCGACTATAATAATTCTCATCCTCTTCCCTTTTTGCGAAAGCATTTTTTTTTTTATATTATTTCTGCAGTTTTAGCCACTAAAATTATTAATTCTCAAGATAAAGATGGTGAACTCGCCAACCGTCTCTTACTTTCCTTAAATTATTCAAATACAGCTTGTGAAATCCGCCCACCGTCTCTGACTTCTTAATTCTCAGTGACAGCTGCGGACTCGCCCACTATCTCTCTCTGACTTTTCCGTTCATTCTCAATGTACAGCTGGTGTAACTCACCCACCCTTTCGGACTTTCTTTTAATCTAAGAAACAGCTGCAACGTCGCCTACCATTCTGCACATCAATTTAATTCTCAAGTACAGCTGGTGAATCGACAAGATAAAAAATGATTTTCCTTTATTTTTCTCAAATAAGCTAGTGCAAATTCGCCAACCATAAAAAGAATTCCATCATTCTCAGGTACACGCTAGAAACCGCCATCGTCTTCTGCCTTTCTTTAAGTCCCAAATATACTGTAAACTAGCGCACACCGCTCAAAATTTCCCTATATTTCAGGATACAGCTGGTGATCTTTTTCTGAATATCTTGTTTAAGTGCTAATAATATAATTTATTTAATTTATAATCACAGGATATATATAAAAATATATATTATATATACACTATATATATCACACACACACTATATATTTATATATGGATATATATATATATATAAAATATAATTTTATATAATTAAATAAATTTTAAAAAACGTTTATATTAAAATTTTAATATATATATATCTATAATATATTATATAATATTATATGATATAATATATATATATTAAAACGAAATATTGCAAAATGATTCAATTAATTTCCAATTATCAATAAAAAATTAAGTCGACAAACTGTTTCGAACTAGAAATGAATTGGGATTTTTTATTGGAGATAATTTATCGCGAAATTAAATTTTCAAGATAACATAACATGATTATAAAAATTTACTAATTTCGAATTCATATGATATTATATATATATATAATTAATATATATATAAATATTATATATATATAGTATATAATATATTCTATATATATATATATATTATATATATATATATATCATATATATTATATAATATATATATTATAACTATAATATATAAACTGGCGTTTAAATGTTATTTCAGTTACGACGATGCGTTTTTATAGTTTTTTTAATATAGAGTAAGGGTAAAATTAATCCATTCGTAGTTTTTTCCAAACATTGACTTATTCTTTTAAATACTAAAGTTTTAGATTTGGAAAATCTTTTCGATTTGAAGACGGAAAGAGTACAAACTGCATGACTGCACCATAAAGTACCGCAGTTAAAGTACCAGTGGCATGACTGCACCCTTAAAGTAATAAGTTTAAAGTACCAACAGCTGCATGATGCACATTAAAAGTACAAGGCTGCATGACTGCACCATTAAAGTGCGCAGCTGCATGACTGCACGCATTAAAGTACCAGCTGCAATACTTGGCACATTAAAGTACCAAAGCTAGATGTTTAAGATTAATGTATTGCACCACTTAAAGTAGCCAAGTGCTTTTACAAAGCCACATGATTGCACCATTAAAGTACCATAAGTTAAAAGTACTAACCTGCATGACTGCAAACAGTTAAAGTACCAGTTAAAAGTACAGCTGCATGACTGCACCATAAAGGTACCAAACGCATGACTACACCATTAAAGTACAAGTTAAAAGTACAAGCGCATGACTGCACCATTTAACAGTGCGCAGTTAAAGACGTACCAAGCTTCATGACGCACCATTAAAAGTGTCAAGTTAAAAGTACCAAGGCTGCAATGACTGCACATTAAAGTACAAGTTAAAAGTACCAAAGCTGCATGACTGCACTTAAAGTAACAAGTTAAAGTACAAACTGCATGACTACACCAATATAAAGTACAAGTTAAAAGTACCAAGCTGCATGACTGCACCGATTTTAAAGTGCCAAGTAAGTACGCAAGCTGCATGACTGCACAATTAAAGTGCCAAGTTAAAAGTACGAAGCTGCATGACTGTCACATTACAGTACGGAGTTAAAAAGTACCAAGCTAGCATTGAGCTGCCCATTAAAGTCCCAAGTTAAAAGTACCAAGCGCATGAACTGCACCATTTAAAGTGCCAAGTTAAAAGTAACCAAGTGCATGACTGCAGCAAAATAAAAAGAGTACCGAAGTTAAAAGGTACCAAAGCTGCAAATGACTGCCACCATTACGTACATATTAAAGTACCAAACTGCATGACTACACCATTAAAGTACCAAGTTAAAAGTACCAGGCTGCCGATGACTGCAGCAATAAAGTACCAAGTTTAAAAAGTACGCAAGCTGCATGACTGCAGCATTAAAAGTCAAGTTTAAAAGTACCAAGCTGCATGAACTGCACCATTAAAGTACCAATTAAAAAGTAGCCAAGCTGCATGACTGCACCATTAAATCAGTCAAATAGTACCAAGCTGCATGACTGCACCATTAAAGTACAAAGTTAAAAGTACCGAAGCTGCATACTGCACCATTAATAGTAAGCAAGTTAAAGTACGAAGCTGCAATGACTGCAAGCATTAAAGTACCAAGTTAAAAGTACCAAGCTGCATGACTGCACCTTAAAGTAACCAAGTTAAAAGTACAAGCTTTGCATGACTGCGCCATTAAAGTACCTTCGCCCTAAGTGATGATGCAAATGAATGACTCAGATTGTGTACAAGCTGCATGCCTGCACCATTAAAGTAACAAGTTAAAATACCTGAAGCTGCATGAACTGCACCATTAAAGTACGACAAGTTAAAAGTACAAGCTGATACTTGCACCATTAAAGTAGCAAGTTAAAAGTACCCAAGCTGCATGCCTGACCAATTACAAGTACCAAATTAAAGTACAAAGCTGCATGACTGCCATTAAAGTACCAAGTTAAAAGTACCCAAGCTGCATGACTGACCATTAAAGTACCAGGTTTAAAAGTACCAAGCTGCATGACTGCACCATTAAATGTGACCGCAAAGTTAAAAGTACTAAGCTTGGGCATGACTGCCCATTAAAGTACCAAGTTAAAAGTACCCAACTGCAGTGATGCACCATTAAAATTACCAAGTTAAAGTCCAAGCCTGCATGAAATGCAGCATTAAGTACGCAAGTAAAAGTAACCAAGCTGTCATGACTGCAGCATTAGTAACCAAGTTAAAGTACAAGCGCATGAATGCAGCATTAAAGTTAACCAAGTTAAAAGTACAGCTGCATGACTGCACCATTAAAGTACAAGTTAAAAGTACAATAGCTTGCAATGACTGCACCATAAAGTACCAGTTAAAGTATCCAAGCTGCATGATGCAGCATTAAAGTACAAGTTAAAAGTACCAAGCCTGCTGACTGCAGCATTAAAAGTACCAAAGTTAAAAGTACGAAGCTGCATTACTGCTACATTAAAGTAACAAGTAAAGTACCAGAAGCCTGCCATGACGCAGCATTAAAGTACCAAGTTAAAAAGTACTCAAGCTTGCATGACTGCACCATTAAATCAGTCATTTTTACAGTACAAGCTGCATGACTTGCATCTCATTAAAAGTACCAAGTTTAAAAGTACCAAGCTGCAATTATGCACCATTAAAGTACCCAAGTTTAAAAATACCGAAGCTGCATGACTGCACCATTAAATCAACTTAATAGTACCAAGCTGCATGACTGCACCATTAAATCAGTCATTTTTACAAGTATAAAGTATTGAAAATAAAGTACCAATTAAAAAGAGGATCATAGTTCTGAACGTTAAAGTACCAAGTTAAAAGTACCAAGCTGCATGACTGCACCATTAAAGTACAAGTTAAGAGTAACCTAAGCTGCATGACTGCACATTAAAGTACAGTTAAAAGGTACCAACTGCATGACCTGCAGCGCTTAAAGTACCAAGTTTTAAAAGTACCGAAGCTGCATGACTGCACCATTAAATCAGTCATTAATACAGTACAAGCGCATGGAGACTGCACCATTAAAGTACCAAATAAAAGTACCAGCTGATGACGCACCATTAAAGTACCAAGTTAAAAGGTCCACTTGCATGCCTGCAGACCATTAAATCCCAGTTAAAAGTACCCCAGCTGCAACATGACTGCACATTAAAGTACCAAGTTAAAAGTACAAGCTGCATGACTGCACCATTAAATCAGCTTAATAGTACCAAGCTGCATGACTGCACCATTAAAGTACCTAATTTAAGTGTACTTTAGCTGCATGATGACTGCTACATTAAAGTACTCAAAGTTTAAAAGTACCAAGCTTGCGATGGGTATTGCATGCTTAATCGTAAACTGCAAGTTTAAATATGTACTTTAATGCTGCATTGACTGTCATCCATTTTAAAGTACCAAGTTAATAAGTACCATATCTGTCATTGTATCTTTCATTCATTAAATGTACTAAGTTAAACAGTACCAACCTGACTGCATCCATTAATGAGATTACTCAAGTTAATACCGTCAACATAAGCCTGCAATGACTGCATCATTGTAGGTATCCAAAGTTAAAGTATCCAATGCTCCATGAATGCGCATGAAAGTACCAAGTTAAAAGTACCGAAGCTTGCATGAACTGCATCCATTAAGAGTGACGCAATGTTTTACAAAGTACCAGCCTGCAATGACTGCAATGCCATTAATGTACCCAAGTTAAAGTACCGAGCTGCATGATGCACCATTTAAGTTACCATAGTTAATTAAGTACCAGCTGCATGACTTGGGCAGCATTAAAGTTACCAAAGTTAAGAAGTACTTGTTTAAGCTGCAATGACCTGACACATTAAAACGTACCAGTAAAAGTACTTTATATATGCTGCATTATTACATTAATTGTACCGTTAAAAGTACTAAGCTTGACATGACTGACACTTAAAGTACCTAAAGTTAATAAGTACCAAGCTGCATTAACTGCATCCATTTAAGAAGTAACCAAAAGTTTTCCACACACACCGCTCACAAAGCTGCATACTGCAGTACCATTAAAGTCCAAGTTTAAATAGTATCTTAAGGCGCATGACTGCACACCATTAAAAGTACTTTAAGTTAAAAGTGACCAATGCAATTGAACTGCAGCCATTAAGTACAAGTTAAAGTACCAAAGCTCTGCTACTGCACCATTAAAGTACCAAAGTTAAAGTACCAAAGCTGCATGACTGCACCATTAAAGTACCATTAAAAGTAACCGAACTGCATGAACTGCACCATTTAAAGTACCGTAAAAGTACCAAGCTGACATGACTGCAACCATTAAAAGAGCAATTAAAAAGACCAAGCTGCGATGACTGCACCATTAAAGTGAGAGAGAGAGAGAGAGGTACCCAGCTGCATGACTTACCAGTGAGCGTACAAGTTAAAAGTACAAGACTGCATGACCTGCAACCATTAAAGTACGGTTTTAAGTTAAGAAGTACAGCTGGCAAATGACTGCACCATTTAAAGTTACCCAAGTTTAAAAGTACCAAGCTGGCATGAAACTGCACATTAAAGTACATAATGTTCAAAGTACCGTAGCTGCATGACTGCATCCATTAAAGTACTAGTTAATAAAGTACGCAAGCCTGCATGACTGGCAACATTAAGTACCAAGTTAAAGTACGCAAGCTGCATGACGCAACTCTTAAAGTACCATTTTAAAAGTCCAAAGCTGCATGACTGCACATTAAAGACCAAGTTAAAAGTACCTGAAGCGCATGACTGCACGATTAAGTACCAATTAAAAAGTACCAAGCTGCCATGATGCACCATTAAAGTAAAAGTTAAAAGTACGCAGCTGCTGACTGCACCATTAAAGTCAAGTTAAAGAGTACCTGAAGCTGCATGACCTGACATTAAAGTACCAAGTTAAAAGTCACCCAAAGCGCATCGACTGCACCATTAAGGTACCGGAAGTTAAAAGTACCAAGCTGCATGATCTGCACATTAAGTACCAAGTTAAAACTACCAAGCTGCATGCTGCATCAACCATTAAAGGTACAAGTTAAAAGTACCAACTGCATGACTGCGAGCATTAAAGTAATAAGTTAAAGTACAAGCTGCATGACTGCCCATTAAGTACCAAGTTAAAGTACCGAGTATCATGAATGAAAATTATACCTGTATTCATAATGTCTCAATAAAAGAAAATCAAAACTAATTTCAAGCTTATTGGTAAAGACAATTAGCTCTGAACAAGAAAAATATAATATAAAATAATAGACTATTTGGTAAAAAAAAAAAAAAAAAAATAGAGAGAGAGAGAGAGAGAGAGAGAGAGAGAGAGAGAAAGAGAAAAAAAAGAGAGAGAAAGAAGAGAAAAGAAAGAAAAAGAGAGAGAACCGTAAAGCAATGCTGATTACCAAGGTGGACTATTATTTTATTAGAAAAATAAAATAGGAAAGATTTTTCCAGACACAAAATGAGGGAAATTCACACGAGTGGGCGAAAGAAATAAGGTGGGTGTAAAGTTACGATGGATTGTTACGATCTAGAAATTTTTTTTTAAAAGTATTTGTTGAAGCTTTAGAGGAACTTGAATGAATCAAGATATTGAACCTTTAAAAATAATAATCAGACTTTTTGAAATCTTTAATAAAAAGCAAACCATTAAAAAGTTTATTATATTGATAAATTTAATTCTCCTTCAATCTTCCATTATGTACTACATTGCAGTCATCCATAATTAGTGACAGTAACTGCTCTTAACTTAATCATATTGAAAATGTGATGTTTGTTTTGAAAAGATTTTCAAGCAAACATCGATGAAACATTTTCAAACATTTTCGAAGTTGCAACAGAACTTCATCCTTTCTATGTTAATAATATTGGAAGGCACTGCACAGGAAATAATGTAAAAATGAAAAAGATGTAGGGCAAATTACAATTATTTTTTTCTTAATGATCTTGTTTTCAATCGGTTAAGAGCAAGATGCATGAGCCATAAAGATGCTTACAATCTTTGTAACGTCACGCATTCCATCGAAATGCAGTCACTCAACAACGTGGAACTCATAAAAAGATATTTTCTCTACCTGACATAGGTCAAAATAATACTTCTCAATCTACAGAGAAGAAAGCCTAACAGAAACTGGCTTTAATGAGCGTTTATCATAGCTACACAAGAACCTATGAAAGAATTTATAAATAATTTGGATGTTTAAAATATCGAGAAAAAAATCCATTTCAGATAAATAAAATTATTAATCAATGTTGGCTGGTCTCTTTGTATCATGTTAATGTTTTATCCCTTTTAGATTGAAGTAATATATATAGTAATATAATATTATATAAATATTTATATATATAATATATATATATATATAATATATATTATATATAATATATATATATATATATATATATATATATATATATATATATATTATTTATATATATAGATATACTTTCTTATATATATATATCAGAGGTGGGCACTTCCGCTCTTTAGTCCGCTAGTCCGCTAGTCCGCTCCGAGCGGACTACCAGAATAGGTGGGGACTAGCGGAGGTGCGGAGTCGTCAGGAAATTATCGGACTTGCACTTGCGGATCAAAAAGGTTTCCGCTCTTTTGTTTCCGCACCTTTTTAAAAAATAAAATTATAGTTTACTTATAAAGATTCTTATTTGGATTTATAAATAAGGAAATTAGATTTAATTTTAAAGTTTTATAACTAATTATCCTTTTAGTCTAAGATTATTGTTTTTATAATTAAACTTCCAAAAAATAATCTCAACCTCCTTAAAGGTACCATATTATAATGATAAATAACATTTAAATTGATTTTATAAACGATTAGAATGGCTAGTTACCCCATCTTAACTTAAATTAATTATATATTACTAGAGGATGAGAGAGAGCAATATCTAAATAAACTTTCTGTAGTAAAACGCCAGATATTAAAAATATATATATATAGATATAATATATATACTATATAATACTATAATATAATATATATATATATAGCTATAATACTATTCTCAACTATATATAGCTATGATATATAATATATAGTAGATATATAATATAGATATAATATATAATATATATATATATAATAAATCTTGGGTGTACGACAGAATCTGATTAATATATATATATATAACTATATATATATAGTATATATTATATATATATATATATTATATAATATATGTTATATATAGTATATATATATTATATATATATATATATATATATATATATATATATATATTATATATATTTCACCTGAGCAAGGTCGGCACTCATAAAGTAAACTCTGGCAGGGTCGAGCTTTCATGATTCCACTAAAGTCTGGACGAAATAGACCTTCTTATCGGTGGACAGGCGTGTCAAAATCCTTTCAGAAGGAGGCCAGCAGGATTTAGGTGGGAGGACCTTAACATTAGCAATTGGAGGGAACTAACACCAGACTCCCTCTTACCAACGACATCTTCACTTTCACATAGGCATGAGATTTGTTTGAGAGCTTGTTCATACAATATAGCACCTTCCCTAGTTCTGCAGTGCTGTAGAGCGCATATTTAGCATTGTTGGGGATATTTTGAGGGCGAAGAGGTCAGCCTTAACTGCTTTTAATTTGGAGCAACGTAATCTTTTTGAAAGGTAATTTGGATCTCTGTCCTTTGAAGACGACATTAGGAGGAGAAGAGGAAATTCTTGAGATTTGGTAAATATTCATTAAAATTTTCATATTAATTATTATAAATAAAGTTTTTTTTGTAAGGATGATAATTATGACTGTTCGATTTAGTATTTAATATTAAAATCTTGTGTGAAGTCGCACATTTATTGAGTCGCGGAGACGTGCGGACTGTGCGGACTTGCACGCAATGCGCGAGGCTTGAGCTCTGATAGAGTGGCGGAGGAGCGCTAGCAGAGACCGTGACTTTCTCACGGAGAGAGTAAGCGGTAGGTGCGCCTAGCGATCAATCACCTGAAATTGAGTCGAGGTGCACCTAACTCTGATATATAATTATTTTTATATAATATTATGTATATATTCTAATATGGAGAGGGTATTAAGATATAAGGTTATTTATTATATTACCCCCAACTAAGGATTATGGGGACGGTAATAGGTATTATTATTGTTTATATTTATAATTGACTATATATATATAATGAAAATAAATAAAGTAATAATAGGTAAAAAGAAAGGTGCATAATATAAGGTAAATTATATTAAGTAGTAGTATTCGAGGATAATATGTACTAAATTTAAGTAGGTAATTTAGTCCCATATTTGAGAGATTGCGAATACACCGTGAGTAGAAAGAAGTAAGATTTGAGTCAGTAAAGAAACGACTGAAGGAGAGGGATGTGAGTGAGATAATGGCGAGAAGATAAGGTGTATAACAAGAGTGAATGTCGGGCGATTGTGAGGGGGTTATGGGTTTTGGCACACACCTATGGAGCCAGAGGGAATAACCCTTAACATTGCGATTTTACACCATAGTGAGCGTCCTCGCTGTCCAATGAAGCTTTAGGGTTTGCATTTTCTGACTGCGACGAGTCTGCACTAATTAAGGTAGCAGAGGGGGCTGTGAGAAGGCTGGCTTTCCTTTTCGACTTGTCAATGTTCATGGTTCTTCTAGCTGCTTTTCTTTTCCGAGTTGCTTCGTCGCGCGCACAGCTAACTAGAGCGAGCCATTCTTGGAAAATAGAAGGTAGATTAAAGTAAAGAAGAAGATATAATACTTATTAATACGGAGCGTAAAACAGCACACACCACGCCACCGGACACCGACCACAGAAAAAAAAAAAAAGAAGGTATATATCTGATTATCGTAAGCGGATAGTGCTAGGTAAGGATAGGTATAGATGGATTTATCAAGTATTTTATGAAATATCAATATAGAAATATAAAAGAATAATATACTAGGGTGCTGGGAAAAAGTATATATAAATATAAGAAAGTAAATAATATGACAATGGTATCGTAGTATATGTTATTTATTTTTATTATATTTATAATTCGGGAGAACATCATTAATGAAAATATATATATTCTATAATAGTAATAGTAATATATAGGTATATATTAGTAAAGAGGGGGTATAATATATATTATACTGTTATGCTCTCCGTACTCCATTTATCTTTTCTCTCTCGTCTCGTCACTATCATCGTCTCTCTCTCTCTCGCTCTCTTGTCGTCCTCTTTCTCTCTCCGCTCAGTCAAGTCTGTCTCTCTCAGTCTCGTCTCTCGGTCGTGCGATCTATATATTCGGCGTAGTTCATGCGCGTTCGTCTTACATAATATTTTATGAGTATAAAAGTGATATAAAAAATTAGGGGCCCCTTTTAATTAGGTAAATAAGTCCAGATAATTATATTTTGAGTATATATATTAAAAATTTTATAAAGGATATAGGGTATAATATGAGTTGAGGATATAATCGATATAATGTATATTTATTTATATATATATTATTATGTAGGTATTATCAGATGTAAACATAGTAGCATAGTATAGGATATAATATATTTTGAATGGACTATATATGCGTAGAAATTAGTTGATATTATATAATATAATATATATATATATATATAGTATATATAATATATATAATAATGTATATATATAATAAGTGAGGTACTTTTTATAATTTTCAATATTTATTTTAATAGTAAGAGTTAGTATATATCCCCCCTGTGTCACAGTAAGTTGAGCATATGAAGTAGTATGGATAAAGAGAAAAAATGAGTATAGGAATAGTAGTATATAGAAGATGTATTAGGTAGATATTGATATGGAAATAAGGGGTAGGTATAATAATGTATAATAGAATTGGGATATAGATGAAGTAGTAGTATAAATCCAAGTATCATCAAAAATGTAAAAAAATAACCTCGTCTTTATTAAAAAATAAATAGTAAATATACTTAGAGATCACGGAACTCGAGATAATATACAAATGAGCATAAATCGCGATTTTTTAAGCAAAGAAGCGTCTTATATAACTTTTACAAGTTTGGCAATTTTTTTTTCTCGTTAGAGGCTGCTTCTTTACTAACAACTTGAAGAACATTATTTCCATAATTGTTTACTGTATTATACTATATATTATTATATATATATATATATATAGATATTAATATATATATATTAATATATATTATATCATATATATATATATAATATTATATATATTAATATATAGTATAATATAATATTATATTAGGACATTAAGACATTGGATATAGAGACAGTAAAAAGCACATGGGCCTAAGTCAAGAACTGAGAGTCCCAGTCAATCACCAACTGACCAAGGGCCCCAAACATGTGCTACATTTGCAAATATCCACTCAAAGCACCTAGGGGCTATAGTCCAAGTTTGTATGTGATATTACATAATCCACTCAATTTTGCGAGCTTAGAAGTCAAGAACTAATGTATATAGTAGAATGAACATGAAATAGCCGGCTTCAAACATCCACATTGCAATATAAGTAATAAATTATTTGGTCACACACAATCCAGGTAAGAGTAAGTGTTTAAAGTTTGTTTCATGCCATTAACATATTAACTGCTATTTGAGACGGAGGAGGAAAAACAGCATAAGGGGAAATGGGACGTTATCTAAAAAACGACCCATATTATAGGCCTTAGTCAATGTGTATTAATATGAAATACCAGAGGGCAAACCCAATCCATAAACTAAATCTAATCAGTTACTTAAATGTTGCAAATCGATGTCACACTCCAAACCATGCTCTAGCAGACTATTACCAAATTTAACAACACCCTAAATACTGAGATGCATGCTTTACATTATATATCAAGGTGGCATGCTTCTTAATTCTTCTTAATTATGCCCCCTGGTCACTCTGTCCCATCAGTTACTAACTAGAAAATTGTATTGAGTCTCTATGTTATCATTAGAATGTAAATATTTGTAACTTGTGACTGTCCCCTATGAGAAATCGCCTTCTACAGAAGAGAATTTCCTAACTCCTTCAGATGCCTGTCCGCAATAAGCTCTATACCAGCTCAGAGATCCATCCTTGTTGTCTACGTTGCACTCTCTCTAGCATTATCTTAAGGGTCGTTGTCTATATTATAAAGATAGAGGGGACAAAACTTGTGCAGCAATACTGACTAATATAACTAAGGAAGAGAGAGGAGCTTCACTAACAAGATGATAGCATTAATGTTCTAAGAGGAAATGAGAAGCTAATTGGTTTTTGGGCGTTTTACCTGCGTTATACAGTCCGTTGCTCCCTGATGGGTTAAGAGGACATAATACATTTTAAGCGATTTATTATGCTCGTAAACGATCGTTATTAGCTTTATGGGTCGTAGCCGTTACTCTAAAAACATCTGACTTAGCTTAATCTTTCAAATTACTGCTTATAATCCCACCTAAATCTTTTTCTTGGTCCACAGACTCAAGCAATCCCCATTATCATAGTCTAAGTTAAAACTTTTATTTGAGTAGCCTAAGTGAAGAACCCTTAACGAGTTTTACTATTAAAATTCATTGCCACTTATCTGCCCACACCTAACGAAAGATTATAAGATATTTTGAATCTTTTATGCATCCTTCAAATTCCTAACGAGGTGGCCACTTTAGTATCATCTGCAAACCTTAGAAACCTTGCATTTAAGTCCCTGTTCCAAATCCCTTATATTATATAAGAGGAACAATAGTGGCCCCAGCACTGAACCTGTGGGACAACACCAACTCTCAGTATTATCGGCCATGATGATTATTCCATTTATTGTACACACTGTTTTCTATTTCGCCACCACTCTTTAATCATCCAACCATGTAACCACTCCACCTATACCACATATGCAATAAAATTATTTCATCAGCCTATGTGGGACCCTTATCAAAAAGCTTTAACTAACAGTCTAAATATACATATCAACTGGATCTCCTCGTCAATGCAGTCAGTATACTATATATATATATATTATATACTATATATATATAGATTTTGGAAAAATAAAAAAGTATTATATATATAGTATTATATTATTTTTATATATCATACTAATATATATATATATATAATTATAATATAAATAGTAATGTATTATAATATATTATATATATTATAATATATATATAGCTATATTTATATTATTTTGAATACATTTATTAGTTCTTTTAGCGATTTTGATTACTTTTTATTTATTTTTTTTTAACGTGTTTGAGCGAATAGGAAGAAAAAAAATATACATACGATTAGTTGTTCCAAATATTGAATATTTTAACTGTGTAAAGTTGTTTATAATTTGAGATAAACTTCTTTAAAAAAATATATAAGAACTAGTTCTTAAATTTTTAAAAGAACTTTTAACATTATAATAATAATGTCAATATTGGAACAACTTTCGTAGTAACAATAATAATAGGCCAGAGCTAAATATTTTAAAAATAGCCCAACATGTAATGTCAGCTCTATTAAACAAGTTATTACACACTTACATGCAGAATTTTAAAAGATAAATGCAAGACTTATTAAATAAAGAAATCTAGCTCTAAATTTGTAAATAATATAACCTATTTGGTAAAAAAAATAGAGAAGAAGAGAGAGAGAGAGATGAGAGAGATGAGAGAAGAGAGAAAGATGGAATAATGATCAAGTAAGAGAGAAGTGAGCTAAGGGAGAAAGAGAGGGAGAGAGAAGAATATAGTAATTACCAAGGAAAAAGTTTTTTGGAAAGTAGGTTTGTTTTGAGAAGAAGATTAGGGTTGAGTAGCGGTAATCGGCTGGGGACGCATCATTAGTAATTATCTTAGCGTGAAAACGAGAAGGAATTAGAACACAGGGGGTGGGAATAAGAGAGAAGATCAATGAAGATTTTTGGTTGGGGAAAGTTAAGGAATCATTAGAAAGAATAAATATGTTAGTTTGGTCTGTATGTAGCGAGAGAAGAGAGTAGAGAGAAGATAGAGAGGAGAAAGACAGGCAGGAGGGGGAAAGGAAATGGTTAAGAAATGGTTTTTTGGAGACCCAATGCAGTGGGAAGAAGAAAATGGGAAGAGAGGGGGAAGGACAGAGCATGAGAAATAGGAGGAGGAAAGTCTAGACCAGAAGGGGTAGGGGGGTATTGTTAGAGAAAGAGGTTGGGGGGGGAGAGAAGACACACGTTGTGATTAGCGGAGGAGTTGGCGAGACAGAAGGACCCCGGAAAAGGGGGGAAGAATTATGAGGGGAGAGAGGAGAGGTAAAACGATGAGGAACGAAGAGGAGAGAGTGAGAACGATAAGAGGGACCAGACGAATAAAAATTTGTTGGGGTGGGTTCCTCTCATGCTTCAGTATGCTTCTGGGAGGGTAAGGCTACAATACATAGTGGCTCAGGTTGATCTCTCTTGTTTTCTCTTATGCTACGCGTTTCTCCCAGGGCGAAGACCAAAGGAAGAAGGGGGATGGATGGAAATTAAAGGGAAAACCCTGGGAAAGTATGACAAGAGGGAATGCTGAAAGGGTGGCTTAGGATAGGTTTGTAAACGTGGGCCTTTTGGGGGGTCACTTGGGGGCCCCTGGAGAAGAATAGAAAATGGATATGCGATGGGTAGAAAGTAGTGGGGCTGGTCTGTGGCGTGCCCCTGGAAAGTATTGAATAAGGTAAAATAATGAAAGAGGGAATTGTAGGAAGAGTCTCCTTTGGGTCTGTCTCTTCTTCTTTCTTCTTTCTCTTCTTCTTCTCCTTTACTACTCTCATGCTCTGACTTGCTAAGATCCTTAACTGGGATGTAGACGACGTGAGCGGGGGAGAGATAGATATGGACATGGAGGAGGTGGGTGGGGCGCTGAGAGATGAAACAGGTAAATATGAATAAGGGAACGCTGCACGTACCACTACCGGCCGCTTAAGAGCCGGGCATTAAGTTCAGTTTCTGTAAAATATCAATGTACCTTCACTTATACTATAACTACTACCTATATATATATACTCTACTAATATATATATATATAATATCACTATATATATTATCATAATATATATACTACTTATATATATATAATGTATACTATATATATACTATATATATATATATATACTATACATTATGATATATACTCTATAGATATTTAAATTAATAAATATATATTACATATAATATATATACTATATTATGTATATATAATATATTATACTATATTATCCCATATTAATATATAAGAGTAATTACTTATATTCATTTAGCAAACACTTCGATCCACGCTTAAGCGAGGGGTAGTGGTAACTGTGCAGCTTCGCCTAATTCATATTAGGACCCTTCCTTTCCATCTCGCCCCACCCTCTAACCACACACACACCACACCACACCACCACACAGTGGTTTGGCCGCGTAGCAGAATCCATTGTAAACGTGCCATTGATCGCGTATTATGATGATTATGAGGATGCGAGATAGAGATTGTAGGGTCACTACCAAATAACGGTCTCTGTAAGTCGGACAGATTAAAGGAGAGAGAGCGAGAGAGAGACGAGAGAGAAGGAAGAGAGAGAGAGACCAGAGAGAGAGAGAGAGAGAGAGAGAGAGAGAGCATTAGAGCGAGAGAATATAAATTAGTGTTAGTTGTCTGCTTCTTCCAACCGCAGCCTACGTCAGCAAATAAGGACCGAGATCATTAGGGTAGCGAGGATCTACTGTGGGGATTGGCCGCCAGTCGTGCGACGGAGAGAGGAGATGGAGAGGGCAGACGGTGGTATCAAGAATGACGAGGAGGGGGGGCCTTAGACGGCGTTATGAAAGACAGGGAAGCCAAGACGAAGAGGAAGACAGAAGAGAAGAGAAAAGGAAAGAGAGATGTGAAATGAGGGAGGGCAAGCGATATGTGTAGAGGTGACAGAGATCGCGATGATCCCGAATTCGCCGATGAGCTAGGATAATGAGCAGAACGAAATCGGAAGAAAGAGAGAGCGAGGCAGTGAGAGAAAAGAGAGAGAGAGAGGAGAGAGAGAGTAACAAAATTCGGTCTTTTGTGTT
>JABUQX010041486.1:17500-25591 GCA_015478945.1 Trachelipus rathkii | reverse complement strand
TCTTCAACGTTTCTTTGACCACTTCAAGAATTTTGGGACACAGCCCCAACATCATGAGACATAGTGTTATTTTACCTCTTCTTTATCGAGGATACATTATAAGAAGGTTGTAAACCAAAATTTCATCGTATACTATGTTTCAATATTGAAAGTTTTGGGGCACAGAAGCAATCATCTAGGGGCTTAGTGTCATTTTACATCTTCAGTGTTATTCTACATTTTCGTGTATAGTTGTTACATTTCCTAAGAAAGGTGTATTACCAAATTCATCGTTTTATGTTCAATTTTCCAAAGATTTTAGGGCACAGCGCCCAACATCATGAGCAGTGTTTAGAGTTATTTACCTCATTCTACAACTAAAAACACCTTATATGAATTCTCTTATATTACAAGTTTTCAACTCTATGACCATTCCCAAGATTTTAAGGCACAGCCCCAAGATCATGAGGAGGTAGTTTTATTTTACCTCTTCTACAACGAGGGTACATTAAAAGAAGACTGTATATCAAATTTCCTCGTTCTATGTCAATATTCAAGGTTTTGGAGCGCAGCCCCATCACCTAGGAAGCGTAGTGGGATTTTACCTTTCTGTATCGATGTTGCATTATAAGAAATGTAAATGTAAATTTCATTCGTTACTATGTCAATTTTCAAGTTTTTGGGGCAGCCCCATCATCTAGGGGGCGTAGTGTGATTTTAACCTCTTCTGTGTCGATGTACATTATAAGATGGGCTGTATATCCAAATTTCATCGGCTCCATGTCAATATTCAAGGTTTTGGGGCATCACCTAGGGGGTGTAGCCTGTGATTTTACCTCTTCTACAACGAGGGTACATTATAAGAAGGCTGTATATCAAATTTTCATCGTTCTATGTCAATTAATATCCAAAGGTTTGGGGCACAGCCCCTTCACATAGGGGGCGTAGTATGGATTTTAACCTCTTCTGTATCGATGTTACATTTTTAAGAGAAGGATGTTATACAAATTTCATCGGTTTCATATGTTCCAATATCAAGGTTTTGGGGTCCCCGCCCCATAACCTAAGCTGCGTAGTGTGATTTTACGTCTTCTGTATCGATATTACAATTACAAGAAGGCTGTATATCAAATTCATCGTTCTATGTCAATATTCAAGGTTTTGGGGCACAGCCCCATCACCTAGTGGGCGTAGTGTGATTTTACCTCTTCTACAATGAGGGTACCTTATAAGAAGGCTGGATACCGAGTTTCATCATTCTACGTCAAAATTCTAGGTTTGGGGGCAAGCATCCCCCTTGGGCTGCCCACGGTCATTTCATCTCGTCTACAGCGAGGATACCTTATAAGAGGTACGTATACCGAGTTTCATTGTTCTACGGCCATATTCAAGGTTTTGGGGCACAGCCCCAACATAATGTGGGCCGTAGTGTTATTTTACTTCTTCTACAACGAGGGTATCTTATAAGAAGGGTATATACCGAGTTTCATCATTCTACGTCAATATTCTAGGTTTGGTGGGGTCAGCACCCCCCATGGGGTGCCCACGGTCATTTCACACACACACACACACACACACACACACATATATTTCTATAATATTTTATATATATATATATATATATATATATATATATATATATATATATATATATATATATATATATATATACTATATATATATATATATATATATACTATATCTATATATATATATATATATATATATATATATATATATATATATAATATAATATATAATATATATATATATATATATATATATATTATATATAATATATATTATATATATATATATATATATATATATATATATATATATATTTATATATTTATTTATTTGTAAGTTTGAAAGTGACCTAGATACCTTGTAATATATTATATTATATATATATATGTATTATATATATAATATATATATATATATATATATATATATATTATATATATTATATATATATAGTGATGGGACGATTAATTGGAATCGGGGCATCGGAATCAGAGGAATCGGCTGTTTTTCAATAATCGGGAATCGGAATTGGCGAAATTTGTACCGCATTCATTAACCGAATTCTTTGGTATACAATTACTGAAAAATCATTTATTATTCGATCTTTATGAGATTTCAAATACAATATTTTTGAATATATCTGCCGTATTGATTTTTTAATTTCAAGTTTCTTTGTTTCCTATTATAATTAAAGAAAACTGGATTGAGGGGCCCATCTTTACGTAGAGCCTAAGATATTATGTTAGGATTTTCAGCAGATAATCATGGTTGACGCAGACATTTGGCAATGTTTCCTATAGTCATGTTATGTAATATGTTTTGATAATTATATTACCCCGTTGAGACTAGGTAACGTGAGCATGAAAATATTTGCCCATGTAGCTATGTAATAATTGAGCAAATTGAATTTAAATGCAATCCTTCGAGTTCCACCCTTTCACGTATCTCACACAGCATCTAATATAAGTGAATGTCTTCAAACTGTTATGGAAGAATTCAATATTCCTTGGTAATAAAATTCATGTTTTAGTAAGGGGATAACGCACCTAATATGTTTGCAGCAGAGGTTACACAAGCAGGATTCCCAGAAATTACCTTCGCTTTTTACAACATCTAATGACACTAAGTTTGACAAAATTTTTGAAGAAAAGACGGCTGTCATTTCATATTGCGGTGATCATTCAAAACCTGCATAGCTTAGAAACAACGGAAAGTTCTTGTAAAATTTTTCCTAAAAATACTTAAAAATTTTGTTGATTTGTACAAATTATTTTTGAGCCACAAGGAATCAATGGCATCGGTAATAATCCCCAAATAAGATTGTCACTAGCATTTTTTTTTGAACAGAATCAGAAAAAGGACTATTTGGGGACTTAGCTCTACAGTATTAGCATGAAAAAATTCAGCAATAAATAGATTCAGCATTTACTTTACTGATTAAGAAATCTTTGTGCTATGCTACCCTATCTTTGATCAACGCTTTTTAAAACTACACTTCCTTGAGGATGAATATAACAATAAAAAAGTGGATATTCTTAAGCAATGGATGTGCGAAGATATACAGTATAGGTTGAATAAAGGAAAGGAAAAACAGTTTCCACTACTTTTAAACCTACCTTCATTTCTTCTCATTTATCAAACAGAATAGGGGCGAAAAAGTGATACTGAAGATAATAGTTTTTACTTCAGTTTTGAAAGCTTTTTTTTACGAATTTAAGAGAAAAAGACTATAAAACAGCAAAGAAACTCATTCTTTTTAGAAAAGTTAGACCATAAAATATAAAAAAAATTGAAGATGTTATAAAAAGTAGAAACAGCCAATATAAAAATATGAAACTTTAAAAATTTTCAGAAATTCCCTTACAATGGTGGTCATTGAATAAAAGTACCTTTCAGCATTTGAGGTGTCCTTTCTAGAAAATATTTAAGTTCGCCCCCCCTTTTCCGGGGAAAGTGAAAGACTCTTCAGAATTTGAGGATCAATTTATTCTCCTAAAAAAAATCGGATGCAACTCAGAAACGGGAAAATGTTAATGTTTTTGCACTACAATTTAAGAGTCCTGCTTTGACTACAAAATAAAATGATAAAATGTCTACAAGAGCTTACCTTAAGTTCTAATTAAAGAAGGATTTTATTTTTTCCGAAAGCATTGTATGGCCGAAATTTTTCTTCTTTTTGAATTGTTCTTCAATGTATTGCTATTATTTTTCAGTAGTTTAAATTAAATAAAAGGTATTAACTAATTATTCTTTAACAAAGATAAAATATAAGAGAATTCATAACATCTATTAATAACAATTTAATATTTAAAAAAAGGGTTTATAAATATCTAATAAATTATAAGTTTATTTTAGCAACAATAATTAGGCAGTATATATTAATATTAATATATAATAGTATATTATATATATATATATTAATAATATATATATATATATATTAATTATATATATATAATTAAATATATATATAATATATTATTATATATATTATATATATATTATATATATTAAATATATATATATATATATATTAATATATATATATAATATTAATATAATATATATATTAATATTATATTAAATATATATATATAATATATATATATATTACTATAATTATATATTATATAAATAGTATATTTATTATAATATATATATATATAATATATATATATTATGTATTGTTTATATATAATATATAGTATATATATTATACTACAGTTAGTACTTATTAAGTTAATAAATATGTGTGATGAAGTTATTAACGAGTATGTCAATATATATAGTTAACTCGTTTTTATATATATCTGATTACCTTATACTACGTACTAGTCATATATATGGTGATTATTTATATAGGGTTACTATATATATATTGTTTGAGGATATTTGATTTTATTCTTCTAGGCATGGGATTATTGCTCTCATATAATAATATATATATTAATATTAAATAATTCTCACAGTAGTTAATATTAATATAGCTCTAGTTTATTTTAATGATTATTTATATTTATATTCATTAATATTCATTATCCCTTATTTGATTATTTATATTATGTTTTATATTATTTATTCTTATATATGTAATTATATTTAATTATTTTATTAATGATTAATATAAGTATAAATACATAATATTTTATTATTATTTAAATTAATTTCTTATATATATTATTTTATATATGATAATATAGTTTAATAAGATTGTCTTATAAATACAATTTACTAAATGCATCAATTTCTCATATGTAGTAAAATATTCACCCCCATAAAAAATTATTTACTAACTATCGTTATAAATTTTAAACTTTTAAGTTATAATATGTCCAACAATCATATTTCAATTTTAATAGGAACTTTCGTGAGCTACGTTGAGTCGATCGGCTGGAAATTATGGCCACTGCGGCTATACCCATCACTAATATATAACACACATATATATATACCTCATATATATATATCACTAAATTAACTGTTATGTAAGGATAGTATAAAACATAATATTAATCGAGTAAATAATAAAAATAGAATAATTTCTTTTCATATTAGGATATTTTAGATTAAATAAATTCATTATTCAGATATCAAATAAGAAAAAGTACGTACAAATTCTCGTAAAAAATGATATCTTTTAATCATATTGTAAAAGTTTTGATACCTATAAACCTTTTACTATTATATAAGTATATATAACATATATATATATAAATTTCAATATATATAATAGTGGAGATATATATATAGTGTATATAGTGAGTATAATATAAGTATATATTTATACAAAATATAAGTTTTATAAATAACTTATTCATAATATAATAGATTTATAATATCTAATCTATTCAATAGCTTATTTTCTAAAATTAATATAATGTTTATGATTTAATGTTTATATTAACTTTATTTATTTATTAGTTATATAAAGAGTGATAAATAGTGAATTAATACTAATACCATCTATATATATACTTAATTTACGAAAGGAATATGAAGTAACATTATCCAAAACATTACAAGATTATTTCGTGCTAATTAGATTTTATTATAGATATATTAAAAAATATTGTATAGAGATTATATATATTATAACTATATTATATAATTAAGCATTGTTAACACAAGATCATAATACTAAAAATATTTTGATTAGTATATGATATATATTATTATATATATTATATTATATATTTAATTAAAAATATATTATAATAAATTAAATACAATAACAATATTATAATAATATAAATAGTAATATATATATATATTACTTTATGAATGATTTCAATAAAGTATCAGCTTTTCAAAAACTTCTCAATAAATAAAAAAATTATATAATGTCATATATATATATTATAGGTTTTTTTCTTTTGTGTTCCTTTTTAGTTAATATTTTAAATTATGTTATAGGAATCGATTATTAACTTTATTAGTATATAGTATTTATTATTATATTTACTTTATATATATATACAGTTTAAAGGAGAAGTTTGGAGAAGGATTTTTAAATTACTTATTTTACATATATATATATATATTATATATATTATATCTCTAATTACGAACCCTATTTAAATTTTGGTCTAGATATTAAGTAAATATAAATAAGGCAGAAATATAATATAGATATACTTTTATGAGCATATAATATAATAAATAATATATATAGGAAAATTGAACACTAATCATATTATATGATAAGTGAATGTATATAATTAATAGAAGTAGCTACATAATTTATATATATATATATATATATTTTATATATATATTAAACATTTAAAATATATATTTATATGAGTGAGCTTAGAGTTCTTACTGATAAAATAAATGTTATAAATATAATATATATATATATATATTATATTATAGTGTAAAATAGTGAGTAGTAATATGTAGAAATATTGACAAAAGAATGTGAGTTTTTATTATGTATATATACCTTTATAAACATTAGATCGAATTAGAAATAAATATGTAGTAACAGAGTGAGGTCGAGAACTGGACCGGTGAAGCGGGTGTGTGCACGGAGTTATGTGTCTTGAATAGTGCTGAGCCGGTAGCTCAGTGAGAGAGTCGAGTGCAAACTAATTCTATAGTGACAACACTTTGTAATGCGAAGGAAAGATAGTTCTCGGCGAGTCACGTAATTAGAGAGAGTAGTCGTAAAATATATATATCGAATTCTGAATACAGGAATCACGTTATCAGACTCAGTATATATCACGAGTTCCCCTTCCGGAATCTAAAATCTTAATTTGATGGAGATTTTTAAATTTTTATATATCTAGTGTTTAATAATGGTTAAACTTATTTGCAATTGTATAAAGAAGTTTAAGTAAGAGCTCTTGGAAAGGTCTGTGTACCGAAGGTATTTGCGGAAACGAAACCGGCAGGAGTCTAGATAAATAAATTATAAAATTGGCCATACTATACTTTCTTAGCAAATTATTCTCTAGATTAATTGTAGTTAATAAGCGATCGGATAGTACAATGAAGAATTGATCAGGTAGGAAATAATATTAGCTAATTGGAAGAAAAAGTTCGAGAAATACGTTTATATTTAACTTATTATATGTATTTATCTCTCTCTATATATAATAGTAGAATATATACTCTAAAGTATATATTACATATCTACTCTAAGATAGTATTATAATTTCAAATGATTTGTGACAAGATTAATTGGAGAAGAGCGATTGTAAACTTATTCTCATGCATTGAAATATATTACTACTGTATGTATTAATATTATGTGTTTGTGTGAGTATGTGATTAATTATTATTATTGATTGAAGATTAGTAGGGACTTTTATTGAAATCTTGTTATATTATTGGCCATATGAAGCATAGCAACATGATTGAGAAGTATGAGTGAGAGAGCAATCTCTCTATGGTGTACGTGAAAAATGAGCGAAAGAGATGGCATCCTTAGGTATGTAGTGAAGAACAGTATATCAAGAAAGGATAATAGAGAGTATAAGCCATGTGTATCGTGGAAGCGGAGGTGTGAGTGGAGGAGAGAGTAGGAAGCTGCACATGTATTCTCGCATTCTTCTCATTATGAACGCGTGCGTATATACGTTGCACAAAAAAAGTGATATTGATAGAGAGGGAGGATTTAGGAAACAGATTACTCGAGAAGAATGCTACTTATCAACTCTAAGAAACCAGACTCAATTATCATATCAATCTCGAAAGAGTGCGTAGTGCTGAATAGTTGTATACACAAAGGATGTGGTCCGCGATCTACTCGAGAGAAGCAATCCATTCTTATTGAGTCTTTCTTTAGACAATTAATAATAAAGAAGAAAAATATATATAATGAAATGAAAAAAGTTATATATATATTATATATATATATATATATATATATATTATTATATACTTTTTTTAATAGTAATAAATACTAAGAAATAAAAAAAATAAACTATCATAAAAAAATGCATAAGCGATTAAATTATTTAAAAAACAAAAAAAATTATATATATTTTAAAATAATTGCATACCCTTATATTTGAAAAAGTAATGTACTAAACTTTTACTGATATTTAAGCACGATATAACAAGGTTATAGTG